>PYXC01002733.1:3130000-3192500 GCA_015244755.2 Tenualosa ilisha | reverse complement strand
AAACAAACCTGTGTCTCAGAATGATGACCCTCCCTCATGTCCACTGCTTGCTCTGATTTGTAGCGCCAACAGGCTCCTGAACAATAGTCCAAGCCTTTTCTTGCGGGTTGCCTGTTTTTAACCCGAATGTCAGTGGTCTCGAGTCCAGAGACAAATGCTTTTGGGGATATCTGGTGTAAATGAACAACTTTGTCTGGTAGGGAATGTTGACTGCCTTCCCTGCTGATGAATCAGCTCCATCTCCCAACAGTGGATTTCGAAATGTGACTGTTTTGAGCTGAAAGGGGACTTTCATTGTGCCCCTGAAAAGAATCTGTTGTGTGTACTGTAATCACATGGTGTCAACTCATGCCTGCTGTTTCCGCAAAACCCTAAGTAAAGTGGAATTACTCAGATGGGAAACCATACTGATTTTATGTGTTGGATGACATTATCAAATATACTTGTGGCAGGACGCAGATGCTTTGCAACAGAACACAGATAATTCAACTTAAAAAAGAATAACAACATTTTTTATCAATTCCTCAGACAAAACAAGAAGATTTTTCATGTCTACACACAGCTTGGCTGACATATTTATATAATTTTTAGTCATCGTGATTTGACCTCATCTTCCCTCAAGAATGCACTCTGGCCGGAAATGGGGGAACCATTGCAAAGCAAATTTTAAACTATAACTTCTCTACAAACAAACCTGACCAGATGTGAAACCACCTCAATCTTGCCACACTCTTGTTGCCAGCACCCATGAACATAACCTTTGGGCAGTTAAACATGTGCAAGTGTGCTGTTTAGATATAGAACAAAAAACATGCAGTTGTAGCTCATGAGTGTTGCATAGCACTGCTAGCGCTGCTCGATCATGGGAAGTCTTTTGCATTGCGACAAAGCTCCATCCCGAATGGATTGGACTTGGATTGGATTGGTCTCCAGTGCTGCTGGATCCCTCTGCTCAGTGTGGGGTTTGTCACTGTTGCCCTCATCTGGGTTGCCTTGGGGCTGTGTGTCTCTAATCTATCAACAACAGACAAGATCAATGTTATGCACACTGTCATCTGAACCCACACTTCCTCCATCCCGGTCACAGACTCTAACAACAACAAAAGAAGTTTATGACTGGTTACACTTTAGTGCTTAAAATTGTTTGAACCAGCCAGAGATGTTTGGCGATGTGCTGTTTTACATAAAAATTGTGTTTTGATTTTTATGTATGCTAATTTCGCTATGTGCTCGCTTTAAGTGGTTTTGATAGTGCCATAGTTTTTTGAGTGAGTAGAGTAGATTCATATGTCTGTGCGTGTGTGTGTGTGTGTCTGTGTGTGTGTATTTTGTCAGCTTTTGTCTGCACTTCACCCACATTTATCTGACCCCTGTTTTAATAATGTTGGCACTCTAGCTCTGTCTGTGTGTAGCGGATAAAATCTGACCTCTCTCTCCCTTGTTTTCTCCCCTGTATTCTCCACCCAAAACCACCAACCACTGCCCTATCTCCACCCTTCTACCCCCCATTCCCCCACCACCCTTCACCCTTTCCCCTTTCCCCCTGTCTCCAGCCGACTGTGCTGAGAAATGTGTCCACGGCCGCTGCGTGGCCCCCAACACCTGCCAGTGCGAGCCTGGCTGGGGCGGAGCCAACTGTTCCAGTGGTAAGTCCTGGAGGCAGCTGGGGCTGTCCGTCTTCCCCAGTCGCCCACCACTAACGCTGGACGACACACACAAGGGCCTCCCGTCCCTCCAGCTTTCTAACTTGTATGTTTTTTCAGTATTTGTTTAGTTCCCAACTCACGACAAGTCCAGTCAAAGTTCCAGTCAATATAGCCCAGTCTAACCCAGATCAATTATTCAGTCTATAATGCAATTAATTAAATTCCTTTCAACTCATTTTGTTGCAATTTTGAAACCCATAGTTTAATCAAAATGCAGTTTATTTTCAGTGTAGTCATTGTCAAATAAAAGATGTTTAGCTTTGATATTTCAACAGCATTAGATAGATTAATTTCACCTTAATTCAAGATTTCTTGATATACTTTACAATGTTGTTTCACTCACTTCAGAGAAAACAAAACTGTAAGTAAGTAACAGTAAGACTGTAATACCGAATAACCCTTAGCACGAGTTTATCAACCAACACAGAAAGAACACAATAGCTAATCTTCAGGAATTAAAGTCCGCCCCCAACACACACACAGACACACACACAAACACACACCAACATGCAGTCTTTCTGTAATTAGGGCCTCAGGTTTTGGCCAGGTGGTTTTTGATATACTGGTGCAGAGCTCACTGAACCTGCTGTGCAAAGTAGCCTGACGGTGCTAATGTAGTTTATAGGGAAGACAACCCAGGGTTCGGCTTTCATGCCTTGCCAGCACCTCCAGGGTCTCCCTTACACTCTGTTGTTGTTGCTGTTGTTGTTGTTGTTCTTCACTGCTGGTTTCTCCAGAGCATATAATCAGCACCTCATAACAACTTGCACACAAATGCTTTAATTCAAATACTTCGCCACGGTAAGGTGACTTTTTTTTTTTTGTACAAAGGCATATTGTACGTTTATGGCCTGGCACTGAATGTAAACATGTGGTCGGTGTCTGAGCTCATGCTGATTGGTTAGATAGTCTGTGCCTGGGGCAAATGTTATATTAACCCCCAGAAAATCAAACACTGCCCCAAACCCCAGGAGATCTTTGGGGAAGCATGGCCCATAGCTGAGCAGTAAAGCTTAGTTGCCTGGAGGCTTATATTTCACTGTTTGCAGACTCGTTATTGTTTTGTCTGAAGGGCCTGTTTTAGCCTCCCCGCCAACCTCCCCCCAGGACAGAAACAGGCTAGACAAGTAGACTGATAGCACTGCTCAGTGCCTGATGGGAAAGGGAAGGTAAGGAGATACACATGCCTTTTTTATATGCTATGGGATGATAACATATATCCCCCTCCTAAGCCAGTTGATGAATAAGAGATTGGGAAAGCATCTGGAAAGGGCTGTTATAAATGCAGTGAGAATTTTGTAGTGCACTTGTTTTGAAAGAGCATATTGTATAAGGAAAGGATAGTAGGCAAAAGCATGAAAGATCTGATAAACATATTCTGAATATTTTGTTACACTCTAATAGGTAATATTATTTGATGCTGTGTCAAGACAACACAGAAGGCTACTGGGCAGTCAGTCCTGTCATTTAGCCTACCTAAATCCAACTGACAGCTTTCTTTTAGGAAATATCCATGTGTCTTTTTAAAGTGCTGTCAGATCAGTGTCATTATGTGTCATTACAACTTGTTTCTTCAAGAAGTAAACACATCTTTCCAGAAATACATTTTCAGTATGGTCCATACATAGTTTTAATTTGATACGTTTGATAACATTAACGGTTATGCCATAGGCCTACTGTTGTGCAGCAACTGGCAAATGGGCAGAATTCATGCTTTTGATGGAGGGAATTTAGCAGAACACAAAATTACATATGAAAGATGCCTACAGTATGTTTACAGAACAGAGGGTCATGCTAAAATGAATCAATATCAAGTGCACAGTTGCTTGTTTTACGACTGCCCTCCAGCCGTTGGGGTTGGCTGCCATGGCATACATATGTGCTTTGATAGTCTTAGTAAACAAGTATTGAGCCAGAACCTCCATAAAATCAATACGAAGCACTGACGGGGAAATGTCTCTAGGCTATTCCCACATTTGATTGGCACTGAGGCCTTGTTTACTGCGCTATGACTGGACTAGAGGTAGCCAACTAAACATTAGCAGGCTAAGAGCTAGCAGGCTAGCTTTAGGTCCATCTGACTGACATGCTTGGACTACTCATCTGTTTTTTGCCAGGATGGAATGCCTGTGACCATTGTACCATACATCCTATGCTGCTATGACAACAGAAGCAGGTCATTCGGTACAGCAGTTTCAGCAGCTCAGTGTGTGTGTGTGTGTGTGTGTGTGTGTGAGTGTGTGAAAGTATGTGAGGGGTGTGCCTCCTTTGCGTGTCTTTTCTTCCTTTTGATTAGCAGTTTTAGCTCAGTGGCTAAGTAGCTACTGTGCTGGTTTCTCTCGTGACTCTCATGAGGGAGAGTGGGCGGGCGGGGGTGGGGGGTCCTGTGCACTCAGCGACCGTGGCAATATGCTACTCACTAACCCCCCATACCCACCACCCACATCCCCACACCCCCCACACCCCCCACACCCCCAACCTCATGGGTGAAGAGGCAAACTCCTTTTGTTGCCCTCAACTTTTGGGTCAGGGAGCCGCAACAATGCGTCTCAGGATTGTTTTTTCGGGGTTCCGCCTGCCAGGAAGAAAGCAGAGAACCTTTTTTTTCTTGACATACAAAAGAAGGGCCTAGGCAATAATGGAGACTAGAAAGAAGAAAATGCAGGAAATGTCCTGAGGCCACAGCACTTGTGATCGCAAATGTAGGCCGTCGCATGACAGGAGCAAGCTTGGGAAGAGAGGTCTGTTTAGTCTTTAGGAGTCTATAAAAGTGGCCTTGCTAATAGCAGAAGTGCACACTTTTGCATGTGTGTATTTAAGATGTTTTTTGGTTATTAATTGGATACAAGATGGTATGGTGATAACCACCTTTCAGGATGGCTGTGAATAGTGTCTGAGTCTACAGTTTCATCCTCAAACAGGAACCATTTGCTCAAGAAATGCATTCGAATTAGCACTCCGACCAGCTGTTGGTATGGCTCTGGTTTCAAGCTGGAGACCTCCAGTCTATGGAAGGCAAGCTTGTGTCTAGATGAGGCACACACACACACATATAGACAAACATAGACACACACACACTTGCCTTTACCTTCCCCAGAAGAGTTGTTGAAAGTCTACATTCACACCAGGGCTTTGTTTTCAAGGGCCCACTTTATATGACAGGTCTTCTTTCATTTCAGTGTTTCAGGGTGTAGGGGGCAGGTGTATCAGGCCTTTAGCCACAGCCTGACCATTGATGCTTTTGTTCAGGGAGGCAGATGGCCTCTTAAGGAGACCTCCTCAGGAGAAAGTGTTATAGTTATATTGCAGTATCTCACTGAGATTGTGTGTGTGTGCGTGTGTGTGTGTGTGTGTGTATGTGTGTGCATTGGGCCTTGGTAAAGCGCATTAGACACTGTCATCGCTGAGGAGGAGGGGAACGAGGAGGAAGCAGAAGAAAAGAGATTCTGATCCTTACATCCTGTCTGCCTTCAGTCTAACTTTAATAAAAATGGTCTTATAACCCTGTCTGGTAGTACGAGGAAAAAACACTTGAAACACAGTGAAAGGCGGTCAGAGACACAGCGGAATTGCAGTGCAGGAAATTAATTTTGTTCTATATAGCAAAGACCAAAGCAGAACCCCTTTAAATAATAAAAAGTGGGCAAATAGATGGATAAAGAAATGAATGGATGAATGAATTTAGTAAGCAGTGATGGACCAATAGCCATAGTAACAACAGTATGACTGAAGCAACTATAATGGGACACCCAACCTATTCAAGCTAAAAAAAGACACGGGAAGTTTGATAGTTTTGGAAGCCTTGCAGGCCGAGTTAGTGTATTTTGGATAGCTGCTATGCCCCAGAGCATCATGCATGTGTAACAGACATTAACCTTTGGCTGGACCTGTCGAAAGAAAGACAGATAACCCAGAGAAGTGTTTCTTAGGAGTCTGGCAAGTCCAACTAAACGATGTCATCACTACTGACCACTGACAGGAACTGTGTAGAATTGTTTTATGTATTCATTGTATTTGTAGGGGACCATGTGCAGTTATTAATATAAATGATTCCATTTGATGCCCTGTGCCAGAGTTAGCCTTAGGCTAATTTACATCTGCAGTCCCCAATAATACAAAGACCAATAAAATTTCAGCGACTCTCTCTCACAAACACACACACACAACACACACACACACACACACACACACACACACACACACACACACACACACACACACAAGCACAAATGAGAACTCGTGTGGTGGCAGCAATCCTAGATCCCCATGTCTATTTCTGAAATTAAATCTTATGCATAAAAATCACTGAGTTCTCCAGTACCCCATGGAGTTCACACAGGGCTGCGTTTGCAGATCTCTCTTTCTCTTTCTGTCTCTCTCGCTTGCCTGTCTTTCCTGTCATCTTTTGGGCCAAATGGACCATAACAACTGCAGTGCAGTGTTTTGTTTTTTTTTGCTATGAAGACATTTTTCCACTTATGGCATGTTTTTTTCCAACATTTCTGAAAGGGTTTATTTTTAGCAAAAGGGCCTTCGGCGCTCTTATTCTTGTTATTGCTATGCTGTTAAGGTGAGCACACAGTGCCTGTGTAGCCTTGCTTGGTTCACAGTCTTTAGCACTACATAAAAATTCTAAAACCATAAAGATACAAAATATTATCTGACTCTAAAGCCATTTGTTTTGTTTCATATTCATATTTTGGTGTAGAGATATTCCATATTGCCATGTAATATATTTGCCAGATTTAAGTGTTGACCAGAACCTGATTTGAATGATTAGCATTTGGGTTCGTAGTTGAACAGAGAGCCGCAAACACATTCCTCTGCTTACCCCACGTGTGTGTTTGTGTGTGTGCTTGTGTGTGTGTGTGTGTGTGTGTATGTGTGTGTGCATGTGTGCGTGTGCATTCCCCACCTTAAGGGGTGTTGGGGGATGCTTGACAAAAGGTGGGGCATTTCTCCTTGGGCCAAAGGCCTGAGAACCATTGTGGGCTTGTTCTCAATCTGGGTCAGTACTTTCACAAAGCCACTATCAAGACACTGGGGTGCATATGAGAGGGTTTTATGTTCTCAGTGTTCTGTGTGTGTGTGTGTGTGTGTGTGTGTGTGTGTGTGTGTGTGTGTGTGCATGTGTGTTTGAGAGAGAGAGAGAGAGAGAGAGAGAGAGAGAGAGAGTGGGTGTGTGAACACTTACTGCCTGTGGAAAAAAATCATACCCTTTTCACCCAAGCCCACTGCAGGAGGCTTGGGTGAAAACTGACAGTGAAACTGTCTTTGCTGCCCTGCCTTTGCTCCCCTCTAAGGGCCAAACTACTGACTCACTGGTCTGGATGTGAGAAAGTGTGTGTATGAGAGTGTGTATGAAGGCCTTTGCCACAATTCATCCAAAGTATTCCACCACTGGTAAAAATAGTGAGACGCACTTGCAAATTTAAATTTCCCCTGCAGACTCATCTGGAGTTGTGCAGGTTCCAACCCATTTTGCAGATCACCAAAAACCCAGCAAACAAAACATGAATTATGTGGGTGCTATATGATAACATACACAGCAATCTGTGAGAAGCAGTCTGTGTTTACCCAGGTTAGCGAAAACCAGCAATGTCATAGATTTATTTGATGCAAAATATAAGGCATTTTCAATAAGTAATGCTGATGCAGATCATTCCTTTACAGTAGCAATAGCAGTAGTAACAACAGTAAGGACACTTTATATAGTTTGAAACAACCTTCAATGATTGTCTTAATTTCCCTTCCTTTCTTCTTTGGAGAGATGTAGACGGCACATTAGCTGATATTAATCGTGTACATAAACTGATTAAAGCTGTCGGTAGTGAGAATAGCATGTCATTTAAAATATATCGTGATTGTGTGTGGTGTGACCCTCCCTGCCCCTCCCTTGAGCTGCTCCTGAGTTCATTACTCTTCTCATTACTAGGCCTTTTGACCGAATGTCTGCTAAATGGGTAATTAATGGGCATTAGTGAGATTACCTTAATCTGACGACAAAATGTGTAAAATGTGTGTTTAGCTCTAAAACAGATCGCTGAGGATTTTTATGCACCCTGAGCACTTTTTTTGAGCACTCTGAGCACGCAGGCAAAACACAGATAATTCACAGTGCCATCTTTATCTCAGATCTTGCAGGCAGCTTCTTGAACAGTGTGCTAATCCCCCCCCCCCATTTTTTCAGTGAGTAAATAGATAAAAGACTATAATATCAGCATAAAATAATGAGCTGAAGAGACACACTCCATTCATTTTGTGCACAGGTTATTATTTCACATTAAGCAACTGGTGGCTCCTCTGTAGTCTCCTGGCATGAGGTGTGCAAAGCTTAGTTCTGTTAAAAGCTAATTTACGTGTATTCAAGGCAATTTTATTTATCAGGCTTTTAAAGACGTGAGGCATTTAACGTCAGTCTCAGGCTGTAATCAGCCATTAGAATGTTGGACACAGAAGAACGCGATGCAGTTTTACAGTTTTGGGAAAAAGAACTCCGTCGAACAGCTGAGTTGCTTTATTGGCGCACTCTTCCATTTGTAAAATAAGCCATAAAATATGGGCTAAAGCAAGGGCGAAAAACCTGAAAAGAAAAGACCAACAGTCATGAACCTCCTCCAGGTCCCCCTCCTACCTTGTGAGCGCTAACTCAAATTGAAAAAGGTCATATGCAACTGGGGATTTTGCTCAGTACGTCAGCAAACAGTTACAATTTATGTAAACGAGCTTTAACAGGGTGCCGCTCTACACGCACATACACACACATACACACACAGCCAGGGCTGACCCTCTCATTAACTCCCAACCTGCTTTAATCAAGAAAAGCAATAACATATGCGGTCAGTGATGCCAACATGCCAATCAGCTTGTGCCACTCAACTCACGCCACACGTGAGAAGGAGATGGAGAAAGAAAAAAAAGGGCTGCCCTTCAAGTTTTAACGATTCTGGCAGACACCCGTCACGACTCTCTGGAGTGACATCATGTGCAGGCCCAGCCACACTGGGGAACAGCTGGTTGATGCAAGTGCCATGAAGCAAGCCCCGCAAAGCCTTGTGATGTCAGGCGTAATGATAATGTATGGCCCATCATGCTAACACTCTGTCTGAAGAAAGATCAGTGAAGAGCAATGCACAGCAGATGCTCATATGTGAAGAGAGAAGTGACAGACGTGACAGATGATTCGGAAATTGAGAGGGTGACCTCCATGGTGAATGCACCGGCGTGGCTGTTTCCCTTTAATAATAAACAGAAGCCAGGCCTCAAATGCACACGATTGTAAACACCATCAAATCTGTTCAGCTGAGTCTCTTGCTCTCATTTAACAGATGGTGCAGTTCCTGGGTGTGAGTGGAAAAAGTTGAGTTGCACCTGTGCTTTGTCATCCAAGCAGACCCCACCTGCCTAGATCTAGTTTCTCTGTGGATCCCTGTAGTTAAAAACACAATTGTTATTAAAATACAAATAACAACAAAAAAACACTCATCATGTTTCCTTGTTATAGGGACACCACAAAAGCACACCCCAGAGTTTGTAATGAAAACACTATCGTAGTTTCAGTCCAATGAAAAAGACTCAAAAACGTGGATGACAACAGGTACTTTTCTCTAATGGTTTCCAACTGCATGTGCCTTGGTGGGTTTCTCACTTTGCAATCTGTTGCAATCTGGGTATAGAGAGTTGTGCCAAGCAAGTGTAACAAATGAGCGACTATAAACCCTGGGAGTCCAACCTCCTCTTTCAAGATGAAATTGTAGTTTCCTTGCAGAATTGCCAGAAGGTTAGCGCAACCAACCCCCTCCTTGGTTTCCACAGAAAAAAATTAAGGCTAAATACTCCAGTAAAATTGTACTCATAGGTAAGCTTGTGGTCAAAGAGGTCTCAAAGGAGCTCCCTTGGTGCTTGCTAAAGAGAGTATTACATTTATGATAGGGGTGAGCAGGTCTGAACCTTGTGGAAGAATAATTTAGCTAAACAAAAAAAGAGGTGGCCAGCCATATGGTTGTGTGCCAGTCCAGCACTCTCTTGCTTTATGGCCTGCAAGGGGTTGTGGGGATTTGCCGCTCCAAAAATAAACATCATCTGACCTCACCTCCTCCTCTGGTGGATGTTGTTTAAAGAGTGCCCGGATGGTTTTATCCAATGCTAGCCAGCTCTATGCGCTAGACTTTTTCTTCCAACCACAGGTTGATGTTAGCGTAGCTTAGCGGTAGCAGCGGGCCTCTCAGTTAACAGCTAAGTGCAGAGCAGCCAGGCGTCCATCAAAAGGAGTCCAAACTGAATGCAGCTGTGTGGCTTTGACGTGGTGACTCAACTCCAGCAGATGTTTTCAAGCCCAACACAAATAAATAAATCATCAGACAATCACTCACCAACAGCTCACGCCTCATAATTCAATGCTGCTCTCGACATTTAATGCAAAAACATAGATCTCCCTTTACTATAGTAGGCTATAGTTGATGTGATTGCCAAAGGTTTGCAATATAGGGTTTCAGTGGAGTATGAAATAGTTTTGCAACATATTAAGCCTTAGTGACATGTAATTTGTCATCCAAAGTCTTGCATACACTTCAGAGCATTTTGCTCTAACAGTAAAATAGCCCAATGAAGGTTTTTGATATAATTTCAAATGAAAATGAATTTATTTTATCAATGTGGAAAAGGTCTGCTGAAATCAGCTGAAACTGATTGTTGTACGGGTTGTAAGTCCAGTATCCAAAACTCACAGATGGAGAAAGCTGGTGTGTGAACTGAGTTTAATGTAATATTCTGTTTTCAGAGGCTTTACAAAGCAAAGACTATAAGGATGGCACAATCAATCTCAGTGATTACAGCGTGCAACATGCTACATATTCTTTTTTAAGCTGCCCTTTGACACTACCTGTTTGGCAAACCTGCCTAACAGGCCATTTGTCACACAGTTAAGTAATATTCATAAATTAGGCCGACTATCTGCATTCCTGCATTCCTGTTGAACAAACAGAACTAGCATCTTTGAATCAGCAGGCTCGTATTTCACCTAAATATATAGGTTACTCCCCAAAATAGGAGATGTTCTCTTTGTGGGATGTAAATAATGTTAAAGCGCCTGTCGGTTATCTAAGTTATAGGCTTAAGTTAAGAACATGCTATCATGAATTTTTGACTTGCTGGTGCCAGGTGGTGCTGTCCTGCAGTCTGCTTTTTTGGGGGGGATCTGGGAGGCCTTGTCCTGTTTTATAGTAAGCAGTATTGAATAGTACTGAATACAAGACTGTCGTTTACAATGTAGAATACACTTAATTGGGGGTCTAGCAGCAAATCTGCAGAACTCCATTATTTTTGTATGTATTCTTGTTATTCTTATTATTTCTGCCACTGACGTCTATGGCAGCTTATAGAACCGTATGGAGGGAAGTTATGAATTTTTGCACACAGATTGTGGACGGCCCCCTGATTATTTTGACCAGGTTTCATGTATGCCTGTCAAGTGCTCTAGCACCACCAGTGTGTCAAAGTTTGAGTTGCATCCATGAATGTAACTTTTGAACAGTACAACCGATTTTCAAACATAAACAAAATTTTCAGCGGTCACAAATTTTGCCTGATTGTCATGAAAATTGCCACACAAGGTCTTCAGACCATTCCTCACAAAGTTTGCTTATAGGCGTTTCAAAATTTGAAAGCATTCACCTGCCACAGCCAAACGAAAAGGGCGGCTAAGCCACCAAGCAGGAAGTAAGGTCATATCTCAGGAATGGTTTGACGTTCCAAGTTCAGACTTGTTATGTAGGCTAATGACCACATGCTGAGGGCACTCAGCAAATATGGTGACCTTTGACCCCTAGGGGGCACTATAATTTGAAAAATTGCTTATAGCTCAGTAATGCTTTTGGTACATGGATTACCAATTATTGGTTGCAAATTTTGCCCAGTCTTTATAAAAATTGGCATGGATGGTCTTCAGGCCATTCCCCACAATCTAGCCATTTTGACATTCCAAAGCGTTCACCCCTCACAGCCAATCGAAATTGCTGGCAAAGACACCAAACAGAATGTGAGGTCATATGTCATCATATTTCATTTTAATGTCACAACTTCAAACTTAGTACATGGTCTTGGGTCCACATCCTAGTGGGGCTCAATAAACATGGTGACCTTTGACCTCTGGGGGGGCGCTATAATTTGTGAAAATTACAAGCCAAAAGCCATTTAAAACCAAATATGGTACATTGACTCGTGACAAAATTCTGAGGACAATATATATATAAATCTGGGAACCATTGGGGATGCTACCATTGGTGCTATATAATACATCCTACGAAGATATTTGATTATTTCATAACAAATAAATAAAAACAGAACTAGATACTCATTAAATCCAAGTAACAGGCTCATTAGTAATCAAAAATCATATCACACATGAAACACAGCTGACAAGTAATTAGTCCTCTGACATCTGACCAACCACCTTTACTCAATATCCATGTGTCTTAACACTGACTCACTCTTTTTCCTTCTCTCTGTTACTCTCCCTCTCCCTCTCTCTCTCTCTGTCTGCCCAGCATGTGACAGCAACCACTGGGGACCCCACTGCAGTAACAGGTGCCAGTGTAAGAACGGGGCGCTGTGCAACCCCATCACAGGTGCATGCATCTGCACCACTGGGTACCGCGGCTGGCGCTGTGAGGAGCATTGCGAGGCGGGCACCTATGGCAACGGATGTCAGCAGAAGTGCTTGTGCCAGAATGGCGCTGACTGCCATCACATCACAGGGGAGTGCACTTGCACACCGGGATACACCGGAGCTTTGTGAGTACCTCTCACACACACACACACACATATACATGCACACTCACACAGATATGCACAAACTCACTCATATACATATGTATTTAAGAACGAAATGCATTGCAATGAAGTTATGTTAACATTTTCATCATGTTACTATTACTGTGTGTCAGTTAATTAAGCAATAAGTAAATATAGCACAGCTGACAGGTGTTGTTAGGCACAAAGCAAAGCTGAATGCCCTTAAACCCCCGTCTAGCTGTGCTATATGCATGGGATAGAACGGACTCAAGGGGCTTATTGCTTTTCTAAAACGGTGACGACAAATACCTTGACAATTGGTACAAAACAAACAAACAGTAACAGTAACTATTTCATCTACAAATAGCAATTATTCTGCAGAGTGGTCATAGAATAGTTCCACAGCAACTTTGAAGAAGTTTGTATCGAGTTGACTGTTATGTGTTCTTAGTGCAGTCGTATAGAACGAAATGCGGTCTTAGCCGTGCTAGATCAGGGAATATACAACGGCATTGAACCCCTCACACACTCCGAGACCATAGTCCATGCTCACTAGAGTGAGCGTGATCCCGATAACTGTAATAAAGTTAGACTTCACGCCTGGCTGTCATCATGAGCAGTGGATCTGAAAGCCACTGACGAATTAACACTGTGCGATCTGTCAGTACCCCAGAAGCAGACAGAATATTAGCTTAAAAAAATGTCTGACAGAGCCTGTAGTATATTTGTTGTCTTTATCTCAACCACACACCTTTTCCTTGAAGGCACTGTCAGACATTTTCAAAAATAGTTGTGTTCTGGGAGGTTAGAAATTTCAGCTACTGTTTCTGTCTTTGCAGTGTAGTCTCTGGATGCTTTCTTTATAGTGTGATAACTGATGCTTTGCAGCACGTGTAAGAAGATGTTTATGAGATCTCTCTCTCTCTCTCTCTTTTCCTCTCTCTCTCTCTCTCTCTCTCTCCCTCTCTCTCTCTGTGGGTGGGGAGGGAGTGCAGAAAGAAAGGGAGGAAGAAACTCAGTTTAAATCCAGTATGTGTGACTTAGACCGTCTAAGTTAACACACAGCAAAAGAGTGTATAGTGTGTCTGTCTGTGTGTTTGTGTGTGTACGTATGTGTAGAAAGAGAGGGAAAGGGAGGGAGAAACTCAATTTGAATCCAGTATGTGGGACTTACACTGTGTGAGTTACACAAAGTAAGAAAAAGGAATAGTGTGTGTTTATATGTGTGTGTGCGTGTGTGTAAAACGGCTTCACCAACCCTCTCTCCATGTTGTTCCCCCTTCAGCTGTGAAAACCTCTGTCCTCCTGGTAAACATGGTCAACAGTGTGAGGAGCGTTGCCCCTGCCAAAATGGGGGAGTGTGTCACCATGTCACTGGAGAGTGCTCTTGTCCTGCTGGATGGACGGTAGGAGACACACACTCATACTCACGCACACACCAATACACACACACATACACACACACACATACACACACATAGACATACACGTATCAACAAACACTGAGATACACTCATAAAATCAGGCATCATAGACTACAGACAGTTAACCTTAAATCTCTGTGGCAAGGGAGAGAAACCATTTTAATGTAACACTAATTAAACCAACTTGCATGAAAACTGCTGTATAATGGTGTCATCTTTTTTAAGTGATACAGTAGTCAGTAGCTTGCTTGTGTGTATGTGCGTGTGTGTGCATGTGTGTGTGTGTGTGTGTGTGTGTGTGTGTGCGTGTGTGTAGGGACTGGTGTGTGGCCAGCCTTGCCCGGAGGGACGCTTTGGCAAGAACTGCTCTCAGGAGTGCCAGTGTCATAACGGAGCGACGTGCGACTCGGCAACTGGCCAGTGCTTCTGCAGTCCAGGCTACGCAGGAGAACGGTAGGCATAGACCGCAGCCCCCAGCCACATCAACAATCCATCAGTCTGAATCACTGACCTTCTGTATCTGGTCCATTCATTCTCCTGTAATTAAATTAAGTCAGCTTTCAAGTAAGAGTACGGCAAAGAAGAATGTCTGTTTGTTCAGTGTAGGGGTCACTTGGGGAAATATGATGAAGTGTGTTGTCTTAAGGGCTCTGAACACCATTAATAAAAAGACCAGAAAGAACAACAATACTGAAAACTATGAATTTATAAATACTGCCCTGATGCACTGATGACCATGTCTGTAAGTATCTCAAGCATTTACACTGATGTTATCAGTTAAATGTTTTTGTGTCTTTTTTCAGTTTAGTTTCAGTTACAGTTTTAGATCAGTCAGGCCTTCGTCAGACAATGGCACGGCTGGATTGGCCACATTGGCTGGATTGTCCTGATTGCTAATTATTAGGGTCAGTGAACGAGTCAGTCATTACCCTCTGAGTGAAGGTTGTTGGCCCAGTTTGTAAGTGACTAATATGGAGTAGGTCAGATGGGATGGATGTGTGGGCGCTGAGGGATGACCACCTCCCCCACCACCCCCTCCTTATCACAATAACAACAACAGCAAGGTCAGCGACACATGGAGCACACCGGAAGGCAATTAAACCGTGAAGCCAACTGTTGTTAATTTATGACACCATGGGATAGGTTTAAATGGGTTCGACCCCCACATACACACACACATCTCTCTCTCTCGCTCTCACACACACACACACAGACCACACACTTCTCCCTCTCTTCAGATCACAATATGACATGAAGCAGTGGAGATGAAGAGAGATGCAGTGCCGTACATTTAGAATTGGCCTTACCACTGAACATATTATGCTTTTACTATTGAAATGAATGTGAACAAATGAATGCCTTTGTTCACAGCATTCAAAACACTCAGTGAACCCAGTCAACTATGTTAAGAGTAAACCACTGAATTTGAAGTATTTTTCAACAAACATTTCCTAACTTTGACCCAGTTTACTGAAATAATAACATCACTTTTACCCAAACTCCACCAGCTCCATGGCAACCAACCCCCCTCCCCTACCCTCATCTCATTGGTCATCGCCAGTGTGGCTTTCTGTGCCACTCCAGCCCTCTCATTTGCCCCACTGGGAAACCCAGTTACACAGTAAACACAGGCATAGCCATGGACAGGGGTGAGGCCCCTGCTAAAATTGTACTGTTATTGTCTCCTCTCAACCAACCCCCCCAACACACACACACACACACACACACACACACACACACTCTGCCAGACATATGTGCACCATCACTAGAGCCGCAACTGCGGCTTCCGACGCTACCAAATACAGCGGCAGAACCAGGCCGTGTTTGTCTCGCGGGCCGACCCGTCAACTCTGGGTGGGTGTGGGAGCAGCTGTGGTCTCATGTGTTTACACACACTTCCTCTCAGCTCCCGGAGTCTGGCAGGATTGGAGAGCGGCATCCATCAGTCATGGTGGGCAGAGACTCACTGACTTTTTTTTTTTGCCAAGATTGTCTTTTGACTCATTCTGACTCATTTTGAATGCTCTCAGTGAATGGGTTTAGCGTCAGTGCATTCGGAGGTGTCAGATTGCAACGTATGGTAGTGAAAATCGCTATGTTCATAGTCTCTTTGAGGTTTCTATTTGATCTCAAATATATCTTAAAGGAAGCGAAGATAAAGCGGTTCATAGTAATGTTCTCAGTAATGGATGAAGCATTAAGAAGATTCAGAAAAACTTTGGCTTCTGTGTTGCAGCGACTCAGGGAGATTATTCAATTACATATTTGACACACATTACAGTAGAGGCTGACCCCCCACTCTTCCTATCGCCCACATTCTTGCTCACTTTCTCCCACACTGCTGAGAACACACACACACACACACATACACACACACACACACACATAGAGGCGGGCAGAGTCTCAAATATATCTGTTTTGGCTTGAAAGCAGCTGTTTGCTTGTGGCTCTGGGAAGAGGAAGGAAGTGGTTCGGCTTCTGTGTGCGTGTGTGCTTGAGTGTGTGTCTATGTGTGTGTGTGTGTGTAGGTGTGTGTGTGCAGAGACAGTAAGATGGGGAGAGAGGACACACTGTCTCTGTGGGAGTGTGGAGACAGGCCAGGCGTGGTTTGAAGGGATGAGCTCTTTGTGGTGAAGGAGTTTTGTTGGAGAGTGGGAGAGCCCAAAGAGACTGCGACCCCTCCTTATGACCTCAGCTACCTCTGAAGCTCTAATCAGCTCTAGACATTTTTACATTACCACATAGACCTGAGGCTAATGGTAGCTCACCGCTAGTGTACAATTAAGAAGATATATTAGTTCACAAGATCACTGTGTGATTTGAAGTGTGTGTTTTTGTAAGTATGGCCTTCAAAAAACCTTTGCCAAACAGGCGTAAAGGGACATTTGTCTCTGTCTCTCGTAACATAATTGAAAACTTGTTAATGCGATGCTAGCAAGCAATTTGATGAAGGCATTAGCGCCTCTTCGCACGTTGATCTCAGAAACTTGGCTAAGCACAGACATGCGGCCACAGCTAGCTGTAGTGTCAGCAAACACTGAGAACACATTCCCTGCGAAGCCTCACCAGCGAGAAACCCAATGTTTGTTTGTTGTCCTCAGGATGCCAGGGAATGTGTTCCGTGTTACAGTTATCATCACCTCGCCACCTGCAACCACTTCCCCCTATCCCCACCCCTACCCCTTCCTCTATGCTCTGCGTATGCTGGCGTCATGGGCCCACGGGCACCTGTGCCAGGTCCCTGTGAAGACAGATTGCCTGTGTAATTCAGAGGGGGTCATGGTGGATTTCCACTGGCTCTCTCAGAGTAAGGCTGCCAGAGAAGATTGCACCATTTACTAACAATCTGTTGCCAGTGAAAAATGTATTAGCATTGCCTCATGTCGCAATAGCAAACTCTATTGCAGATGGGGATGAGAGATTGCGATTGCTGGATTTCGAACCTAATTGAAAACGACATGATCTATGGCATGTAAGCTGCCTATCTTTATGAGTTGTGGTTTTAGCTTTATAAATGATTAAATTAAGGCCGCAACTCTTTAAATGCAATTTAAAATGTGAAAAGGTCAAATTCAGCCTGTTTGTCTTTGTTTTGACTGAATCAGATTCTTGGAGTTGTTTTATAGCACAGTTGCTAGGCAATCATAATCAAGTTAGAGCAGTTACAGGCTAAGATGCTAACTTTATCATAGTTTTTTTCCAAATAATTTCACTTTGGGACAATAAACAATAAGAAAAATCCTAAACAATAAAACTGCAATGCAAAGAAAGTACTGAGAAATGGCATGAAGAGCTGCCTCAGTTAATCAGTGTGTTTTGATGAAAGAAGTTTCTAGAAAGCATATTGCCCTGCGCAAGAGCTCCGAGGGGCCCTTGTTGAAAACGCCCGCCATGTGAGAGAGGGGCTCTGAGTCAGAGCTGAGCTTTACTGGGCCTGGGTTCTGGGGCCCGGGACCCAGTAATTACCAGTATCAGAGAGCCATGCACCGTATACTTAGCTAGCCCGTGAAGAGACAGGAATAGCAGCACCAGTGCATTTATATGAGTTAATAAGGGCCTTGGTGGACTCGCACGTCACTTGGAGCCCCGGGGCTCGAAGCCGGGGCCGAGCTGCCTCGGCCACCATCGCCACCGCTGCCGCTGCCACCGCCATCACCACCACACCCTATGGCCTGGAAAATTGTCAATGCTGAGAGCCTGAGCAGGGAGGGGCCTCTTGTGTGTGTGTGTGTGTGTGTGTGTGTGTGTGTGCAATTGTGCGTGTGTGCACGCATGCATGCATCTTTGTTGTGTATACATAGCTTCACACATGCGCTTAGTATGTGTGCTTGTTTGTTTCCCTATATTTGTGTGTGTGTGTGTGTGTGTGTGTGTGTGTGTGTGTTTGAGTAGCAGGACAAGGATACTCCTGATCACTGTGGTATTTAATGTGCATCATACTGTATATATGTTTACATCATTTATATGCACAAAGAGTGAGCTAGGAAGTAAGGCAGTAAGCAGTCCACTACCCTACAAACAGTACACTATGTCTTTGGCCCTAAGCTGGTTCCCTGTGCAGAACATTTGGGAATATGCACAAGCATTTTCTGTGCGACGTTGATGAGGATGGATCAGTGTACCGTTCTCAGACACTTGATAGTGGCCTGGGGGAAACCTTTGGCTGCGATTGGGGCTGAAATCTGACGTGACCTCTCGTGCAAACCTCAGTCTCCACGGCCATCCCCCCAGAGGACCCTCAGTGCGTGTGTGTGTGTGTGTGTGTGGGTTTGTGTATCCCATGTGTTCCCGTAACACTACAGCTGCTAGTGGTTTGAAACTCTTGGTGAAAAAAAGGAGAAGAAAAAAAGAGGATGAGAGAAAAAAAAAAAGCTTTGGGAAAAGGATTCTGACAGAACCCATCTGCCAGGCAAGTGAATGAGCCTGATAGCCGTGTCTCTGAGGCATGGTTTTGAATTCTGAATGGACCCCGGCAGCCTAATTTATCAAAACCTGCTAGCAGCAGTGGCTAGCGCTAGGATAAGAGTTTCCCTTACCATTAAAGCAAGCAAGGATGATGGCTACTTGAAAGAGAGAAAGAAAGAAAGAAAATGTGAGAAAGGGAGAGATAGGGAGAAAGTTATCTATCAACAAGTAAGCACATGAACCTCTAGTGAAGTCCGTCTTCAGGAATGTAAGTTATAGGATTGTGGAACTTCAGAGGATGTTTTCCCTGTCCTCCTAAGGTTTTCTGTACTCCCTTTCTGTGTTTTTGGACATATATCTGGTTGCGTATGCATGCACACATACATACATGCATTCCATCCTGTCTTGACAGTTTCCCACAGTGCCTCCTATTCTAAGAAACGGCTAGAAAATAGCGCTGCTGTGTGGTTCTCCAAACAGCTCATGGGCTCCAGTAAATGTGTTTTACGTGCTGTTGCGAACCTTTGTTGGTGATTTAGCACTCAGACAACACATCCACAAGCCTTTCCATAAGTTCTCACACTTTTTAATGTTTTCAGTTACAATTTTCAGTCAGTGCAAACATTGGACATGTAATTTATTGCCTATAGAACTCTATTCCTAAAGACATTTTATAAATACTTAAATATATTTATAGCTAACATATGATATCTAAACATGGTGTAAGACATAACTCAGACACATTGCGGAGGAGATGTAAAAACCTAAGCCTGAGACATTTATAAACTATAAACCCTCACTTTTGGTCATGTGGCTGGCTATAGTAAAGTATAGTCACAAACACCACACTTATGCCCCCATCCCCACACACACACACACACACACACACACATAGAAACACACACACACACACACACATCCTCACACCCCCACGCATGGCATTTACCTCCGTGGAGTTTAATCTCTGTAGAATGCCTGCGGACTCTCCTGCAATCTGCAAATGGTCCCGACCACAGTCTCCATGAGATAACATGCTGATGTCAGAGGCCTCTTTTGAAGAGGCTTCATCAGCCAAGATTGTTTTGGAAGTGGTGGCATTCAGTCTCTTGTTGTTTGGAGAAAAACAGCGCTGACCAATTGCTTTGCCTTTGCTAAAAGACGCTTTTAGCACAGAGCTCTTTCTTCAGTATAATTGGATGTTCACCTTGTAGCAATATTTCAGTGTAATGCTTTGTTTTAAACATGTCTGTCAAGGGCTGTCATCTAAAGTAGGGTGTTTTATTTTCTGTAACCACAGTGACTATAATCAATATGACCCCACTCTGTCTTTATCATTTGCCCCACAACAGTAATGTGATGGTGATGTGATGGTGATTAAGAGATCTTAATGGATATTTATACAGTGCTAAAATGTGTCAAGTTTTTACTAAGAGGTTTAAAAAGAACATACTATGTTTCATATTACCGACTGTAGACTAGACTGGTGTATCTCAGTCACATTCCCATTGATTCTAATGTTGAGAGCCTTGTTACTGTTTTTTGATGGACATTAAATCTGTACACACAATCTGTCCACTCATATATTTCACTAGGACCCTGCTGGTCTTGTCCATGCAGTCATTTGGCCGCCGCTTTCATCCGAAGCAGTTCAAAAAGAGACTGACACTCTCTCAGTAGGCTCTGACAGCACGACCTCTTTATACGCCACTTCACCATCCCTTCTCTTCGCTCCCCCTGCTCTTGTGTCTGAAGGTGTAAACGTGGCGGCCTCGTCGGCAGTGTTTTACTTGAGCTGCAAATGTTTTTCTCAGTTTGTCCAGCAAACAAAAAGAGAATCTAGCTGTAGCTTATAGGCAGCTGGGCTGAGCCAAGCATTTTGAACCACAAGTATCTTTTTTCCTGCGTTGTAGCTGTTGGTGGTCCCGATAATCGGTGTTCAGCCGTTGCTTCCAATTGTTTTGACTGACAGTATCACAGTTTGCCGCCAGCTCTCTGTTTTTTGGCGCTGTCACGGCAGGCTCTGTTTCTGTGTGAGTGACCCTTCGCTGACTTCTCTCCCCTTTCTCTCTCTCTCCCCCACCCTAACGTCCCCCGCCCCCACCCCTCTTACCCACTGCAGGTGCCAGGACCAGTGCCCAATTGGCACGTTCGGCTTGGACTGTGGCCAGACGTGCCGCTGCGTGAACGGCGCCAAGTGCTACCACATCAGCGGGGCATGCCTGTGCGAGCCGGGCTACACGGGCGAGTTCTGTGAGGTGCGTGTCTGCCCAGAGGGCATCTACGGCCTCAGGTGCGACAGGAAGTGCCCATGCCATGCAGAGAACACACGAAGGTAAACAACCCTGTCACCCCTGACCTTTTATGTGACTTCTTTAGTACAGTAGCACATAGGAAGAGATCAGAGTGGTACCAGAGTGGTACCAGAGTGGGCAGAAAAAGGGCAGAAATTGAGATTTATACTGTAGATATGCAGACTAAGACTGAGTTTGATTTCTTTATGGGGGGGACGGGGAGGGGGCACTCATTCTAGTTGTACTGAGTACTGCCTTATCCTTAAACAGCTGTGTTGCTTTATCTCAGCTATGTGTATTGCTAAAATCTCAGCAGGCTGATATGTACGTAACCTAACACAAGATGTAGGCTGCAGGCCACCTTAACCAAAGTTAATGCTACCCATGATCGTCCCATTTCACAACCAGAACTCGGAACATCCAGTTTAATCTCGAATACTAGTCATGTCACAGTCACGTCATGGCCTGTTTCTGTCCTGTCCTCTCCTGTCCTGTTACATTATGTCACTTCGAATCACCTTACCTTGTGGTGTCCTGACCACAGATGGAGGTGACTGAAGAGGGGGGTAGAGGTAGATGAGGAGGGGGGTAGAGGTAGAAGCAGAGCATGCGCAGAGACAGACTCCTGGAAGGGCTCCAGGTCGGAGAGTCCTCTTCCACCTGTACCTGTGGCAGAGTGCCCTTCCTCATACAAAACATGCTCTCAGTGGGATGCAAATTTCTCACCTGTAGTATGCAATCTGAGACACAAGTATGGGATTCTATGGGAGTATGTTGCTAATTACTGTAATGGGGAACCTGCTTGTCTGTTTGAGTTGGTCTGTAGTTTGGTTTATTGAATATCCACCGTCTTGCCATTAGCTAGTTACAGTAATGCAGTTGTAATGAAAACAAGTGACTTTAATCCTTATCTATCTGTGTATGCATATAATGGGCAGTCAGTACTACACATGTGTGTAGAGGCTGACTCAGCACAAAGTTCCTCACAGCGCTGAACACTGGGAGGGCGGTACATTGGGGGTCGGTTAGACGACCTGTCACAGCTGTCGACCGCATGTGTTGCTCACTGGGGCAGCTGCCTGGCTCAGGGCTCAATGGCTGCGCTGTTTCAGGTGGGGACAGCTGCCAACACCACACCAGCCAGGGCCTGGACTTACCCAACAGGTACTGCGACAAAAGCCAGCCACCCTGGGGCGTGCCGTGTGGTGCCCCCCATATAGGCTCTCTAAAGGGGGCAGTAGGGCAATGGGTTAAACCCAAACAACAAACACACGCGCACACACTCATATAAATCCAGCCCAACGTCTGTTGTGACAAGGGGTCCTGATAACAAGAAGTGTTTATTTTCAAACCTTGGGGAGTGCCAAAGCAATGGCTGAGACAAATGTTTCGCTTTGCAAACGTAGTTAGACCTGTCCAAAGTCAGTTTTATGATACTATCGGTTAAAGACAAAATGGAACACATTTATTTGATTTATAAATTTGAGATGTAACTGTTTTGCCTTGATAGTTGTGAATGAACTCCTCCACAAAGTGCTTGTATCCTTTTCCCAACCTCTACTGTGCTGTTGGGGAATGTGACTCCTTAATCCCGTGTACATTCTCAAATGCATGTGGTACAGTCAGCAGCGAAGTTGTGAAAAAGTGCTGCAAGTCATCTCTTGTTGACGGCGAACAGCTGACCAGGTGCATACGTTGCTCACCAGAAGTCGGTTTACCCGCTGTGACGTATTTCCCCTATTTTGTGAAAGGGATAGATTAGATAGGATGGCAAAGACTAGCATGTCAGCAGAAGAGTCAGAGATGGGGTGAGAATGGGAAATGACTGTCGGTCGGATCCAAACCTGGGTCTTGGTTCACACTCAGACTGAGTGGTTTGGGTGCCGGATCCACTTATAAGGAAATTACCCTGATGGAGGCTACGACTGAAACATTGGTTGAATAATTGATCAACCGAGGTGAACTGACTGTGCCATGACTTTGGTTTCCTTTGCTGGATCCTCTTCTACCACGACACTCCCCTCAGATCAAAATTTCTTTTTTGGCCTACACGAAAAAATGTCAAAACACACAATCTCATTTCCTGAACAGATCTCCGTTGAGAATCCTTTAAGATTACTCAGATGGATGATGGATGATGCTCAACCTCTTATCTCTATTTCAAAGAGGTCTGCAAAAAACATAATGTCTGAGGTGCTTTTGCAATAGTCAGTCACTGCTTATGCCTTTTTGGTAAAAAGCCCCTGTCATATTTTCTGCTGTGCTTCTGATTCATGAGTCCTTTGTCAGTAACCCGGCCTCATCTCTGGAGAGCCAGAGAGTCCAAAGTTTTGTCATTCGAGGATATAACATCTTTAATGGCAATGCTCGCCATCTCTGCGACACAATGGCGGACAGGCATGACCTTCCAGGCTTGCTTTCTGGACATTACGCAGACAGAGAGACCTTTGCAATTCGACATGAGATGTATTTTTCCAGGAATATAAATTAAGAGAGATTGGGAGAGAGACAGTGTGTGCTTGTTTGTGTGTGTGTGTGTGTGTGTGTGTGTGTGTGTGTAAGACTTACAGTGCTTAATATCTTCCATTCAAAGCATGACCCATAAAGGATTTCCAGGGGCATCGTCTTCCAAGAATGGGCTGAGATGCATTTATTACCATGTGGAAAGAAAGACCCAGACACTCCTGGCCTGTTGTGTGAAACATCAGGGGTCCCTTCGGGAAAAATTGTCTGCTTCAAAGAAGGGGGCAGCAATCTGTCAGTTCTGTCAGCCACTGAGGCCGTCCCCCTGTGACAGATGAAAGCTATGGGGACGGTGAAGGATGCTGGGTAATAAGATCCCACACGGGTGGGCGCTGAACTTATTATATTTTTTGAAGTTGTCAAAGTGGTATGATAAGCTGCCCAATGCTGACATGTTACAGCTGTTCAGACGTTTAGGGATTTTGGAATGCCCGTGATCTGTCTCTGTGTCAGCCATTTTGGGTCTGCATGCCAACTGTTTCATGTGCTGTATGGTGTTTGTCAGGCCTGTCAGGGAAACTGTGACCCCCTTTCACTCAGTTTGGTTAGCCCCAGCAACTTACGAGATAAGAAACACACACATAGGCAATAGGCCCAATGAGTTGCGCGAGGTAAGGTTAAGAACATTTTAGCGCTAAAAACATGTGGCTCTAGTGTGATTTACTGCGCTTACACCATCCTCGGCCATCTTTTGCACAAGATTTAGGGCTCTCCTGACTAGCGTAACCCGAGTCAGTAATAAGTCTGCTTATTAGACCCTTGCTGTGCTGCTTACTTTGGAGACCTATTTCCCAGCGCTGGGGCTGGCAGGTTGCTTGTGTGTGTGTGTGTGTGTGCGTGTGTGTGTGTGTGTGCACACGCCTGCTTCCAGTTAGGAGATGGAAGTGGCTCTCTTTTGGAGGCTCAGAGGGTTTGATTTGTGACTCCCAGTAGGTACTGCTTGCACTCTGTCACCACAGTATTTTCTGCAGGCACAAATTTATGCACACACACACACACACACACACACACACACACACACACACACATACATGCATGCATACGTTGACATACGTGGACACACACAAACTGTTTTTCTGTATACTTCTGTATCTCTCTCCATTTTGTCTTGTTCCTCTTGTCTCTCTTTCATACACACACACACACACACACACACATAGTCACTCTACCACTTTGTAACTCTTTGTCCTTCCCACTTCTTTTTCACTCTGTCATACACACACACCCACACCCACACTTGGATCCTCTGCCTGTCTTTCTCTCTTTGCCCTCCACCCACACTGTCCTCTGTAACTAATTTTCTCTCTCTCTCTCTCTCTCTCTCTCCCCCCGTCTCTCTCTCTGTCTTTGTCTCTCTCTCTCTCTCTCTCTCTCTGTCTCCCTTTCTGCTGTGCCCATCTTCAGCTGCCATCCCATGTCTGGTGAGTGCTCGTGCCAGCCAGGCTGGGCAGGGCTCTACTGCAACGAGACGTGCCCGCCCGGCTTCTATGGCGAGGCCTGCCAACAGGTGTGCCAGTGCCAGAATGGCGCCGACTGCCACAGCATGACGGGGGAGTGCATCTGCGCCCCAGGCTTCAAAGTAAACACCCATGAAACACAAACACACACACGCACTGAGCAGCCATAGTGCTGCACAAACCAGTGCCAGTGTAAACACAAATACGTGCACGTACACACACACACACACACACACACACACACATACACACACTCACAGAGCGGCAGCAGTTACACTGTTCCTTCTATGTGTGTCACTCCATCAATTGTGTGTGATTCATTATTGCTAGCCTGTTAGTCCGCATCCATGTGAAGGAATCTCCTCATCAGTAACAGTTCTCAGCTCAGCTCAGCTCTCAGTCCTCACACACTCTAGTCGCTGTGTTTTTGGAAATGGGAACTATGGGCCTTCATGGCAATCACTGACATAAATAACAATCAATGCTTGTAGGGGCCCAACCCAGTGTTGTTTTTCAAGGCCAAATTTAATGAACCTCTAAATCACTACCACTCAACAAAGCTGTAAGTCTATAAACAGTAACAGTGTGCAAATGTATCTATTAAGTTTTCTTGTTTTCATCATAATTTTCCCTGTATTTGAAGACTTGAAAAACATCATACACACACACACACACACACACACACACACACACACACACACACACACACACACAGATTGCATATGTAGCTAACTATTTGTAGCTCCAGAGCCCTTTTGATAACAGAATCCTTCCAAAGCTGTACTGCTGTATAAACAGGTAGTGGTGATGGCTGATGGTAGTGTGGATGTTTACCGCAGGGTCCCAACTGCTCCGCGCCTTGTCCCCCCGGCACCTACGGGGTTAACTGCTCCTCCACCTGCACCTGTAAGAATGGGGCCACATGCTCACATGTGGACGGGTCCTGCTCATGCAAAGCAGGTGAGTGCACCTGCATGAATGCGCACGCTCATAAACAAATGTGCCCACACAGTGTACAAATACACACACACACACACACACACAGACATTCTTCACACACATGTGCACACATTCTTCCACAGACAAACAGACTTACACAGACAAAACAATACACACTTAAACAAATACTTATGTACACACATGCACCTATACATACATGCACACACACACACACACATGCATACACACACATGCGCACAAACAAGCATGCAAACTCACATGCAAGCTTGTTCAAAACACACACCACACCTATTCTTCAAATCTGTGTCAGCAATCCACCCCACCTTCTAGTAGGTCGAAGGCAATTATCACACAGCCAGATGAACTCTGCATGTTGTTCAGTGGGTAATTACTTAACACTTACCAAAGAAATGCACTCTTCCTGTAACAATGGCTTATAATAAGTATCCAGATGGAAGGAGAGAAGAGGGTTGGAAAGTTTTGGAGTACCACATAGCTAAGTTTGGCACCCCCTTCTCCCACACAGGTTGGCATGGAGTGGACTGTTCCATCAACTGCCCCAGTGGCACGTGGGGCCTGGGCTGTAACCTTACCTGTCTGTGCGGGAACGGGGGGGCCTGTAACGCGCTGGATGGCCACTGCACCTGCGCCCCTGGCTGGAGAGGGGTGAGGTGTGACATGCACTGCCAGGTGAGGGTTCGCTAGTGGACGAGTACTGTATATGCACACACACCTGGCGAAAACACTGCTCATGCACACGCGTGCACACACACACACACACACACACACACACACACACACACACACAAACGCACGTAAATAGACACACACATCACTCACAGTATACTGACAATACTCACACACATTTACACAGACAAACCACACCTGTTTACCCCTTGCTCTGTCAAATGTTTAACTCATTTGACTAGATGTAAATAACTGATTTCACCTGTGACCTCAAAAGCTATGACACCAACGGTGTCCGACGGTTCTTAATTCGTGACTCGTGATTCTTGAGCTGTAACTCCTGTGTGAATGTGCTTTCCCACTCACTCCAGATTCTTCTGCCTTCAACAAACGTTTTTTGTGAAATAAAGTTTAGATATCACACATTACAAGAGGAACATGGAAACAATCAGCAAAAGCCCTCCTGTTCTCTCGCTAATCTTTTGTTAGACCTTCTACATAAGCATTTTTTTCCGGCTTCTGGTAAATTCTCTCCAGAAGAGCCATACTCTGTGAGTCAGAACTCACATGCTTCCAAAGGCATTGGCTCCTTTGATGTGAGGCTTTTCCAGAATGACTCCATAAATCCCCTTTGTCACTGTTAATGATTAGTGTGATCACAAAGTCAGGAACTTTTTGGATTAAAGTTCACACTTTTCTTCCTAATCTGTTCGGGCCAAATAGGTTTAAAGGCCGTAGCTTACCTGATTTTTTACATCTGCTTCGAGCTTATCCAAATGTATTCACAACTCCCAAAGGAATAAGCTAGTGGTTACCTCAACATTAAAAAAGAAAAAAAATCATGGTCAAGACCATGGTTCATGACCACCCCCAGATAACATATCAGGCAGTCAATTCTATGTTTAGTAATTGACCTCATAAAATTGTAGATTTAAACATCCAGTGTGAAATTTTTACATAAATCATAGCAACACTTCAGCCTGTAAAACTCAAACAGAGACAGCTGGTAGGTTTCTTTAACACACAAACCATTCTCATGAAGTAATCCTCAGAGATATCATTCTATAGTCCCCAGATGTCTTCATAATTTCTGAGTGTGTTTTTTCAGTTGAGGGTTACAGTTTTCAAACGGAGCTAAATAAACCTTTTTTAAGACTAGAAATGAAGCCGCAATTACCGTGAGGGAAAATTAAGATCTTTCCTCTAAACCTTGTGGCATATGTTGACCATATAGCACCAGACATCTAATTCATCCACAGAATTATTTCTGGTAGAGAAACAGTACAGAAAAAATAACTTAATTAAACATAACATAAAAAACAACTATTTATGTATAATTCATCACATGCTGTCCAACTCACTTCCTCTCTGATTTGAGAAATATCTTAGAAATGACCAGTAGCCAACTCAAGTCACATCACCATCTTGTTTTGTTTGACCCCTTTCAGGATGGCACGTATGGCCTGGACTGCAGGGAGCGCTGTGACTGTAGCCATGCTGATGGATGCCACCCGGCCACGGGGCACTGCAGATGCCTGGCTGGATGGACAGGTAAGACTGATGCCAACATGCCACGGACAGTTACAACACACACACACACACACACACATACACACACACACACACACACACACACACACCAAATGGTGTCTACATTGCTGTTAATGACCATAACCTTGGTGATTTTTGATTTGATACTGCATGTGCTTGTGACATGAATATCAGTATATATATGATCGACTTTTGGAACTTTTGTGTGTTTGTGTGTGTGCCATTTTAGTGCCACAGCAATATGAGTGTGGAACCAAAACAAACCATGCAGCCTAACTTCCCAGATAGCCCTTATCTGAGCCAGAACAGGGTCTGATCTGCTCCACCAGATATCTGCCATGCAGGGGAAATGAAGATGTTTGTGCATTTGGTGCTGCTACTGCTGTTATTGTCATTGTGTTGCCTGAGGCCCTCATCAGTATTCAGAGCCATGCATCTGCACAGGAGGAAAAGGAGATCAGAGTGAGCTGGTTCCTATCCCTCCTCACCCCCACCCCGTCCTTTCCCAGCAGCCCTGGTCTTAGTCTCAGTCCTGAACACAAATATGAGAGGCCTCTTATTGGCCTCCAATCCCCCTCCGTACCAGAGGAGGCGCCATTGTGCTGAAAAATCGGATACTCTGCCTATCACTTATTCGCTCACTCATACCCTGACACAGACACCCTCACTGGGACCCTCTAACAGCACTGCTTCTGACTAGCTCTCATAAGCGTTGTCACCGTCAACAAAAAGATATAGAAGGTGCCTCATCATGGTCTTTAATCGTGCTTCTGGTGATGTCTAACACGTGAGGGCTTTTGGAGCCCTCCAAAAATGTCCGCAAAACAACATATACAAAAACCGTGACACAAAATTCTGCCAGCAGAGAAATGGAAACTAAATAGGGAGAGTGGGAAAGTGAGGTGTTTATAGCAAACGAGGGGGTTTGCCCTCTTTGGTCGGTTGGAAGGAATTTAAACAGTGTTGTGTTCCCATTGCTGTCTGAGCATGCAAGGATTTTAGGCATAATTAATGTGATATGCAAGAAGGGATCAGTGTGACAGAGCACAGCTTTAACACAAGTTTCAGTATTTATTGTTCTACCATTTTGAAACTTTTTCTCTTCAGGGTTTGGGGGGGTGGGGGGGTGGGGGGGGGGTTAAAGTTGAAACTGAACTCCCATCAAGAGTTGGAGTAGGTTTTGTTTGGCTTTCCACACTGTAATGTTGCTGTTGTATTCTGCTGGAACATGCTGTAAAAATATTGTGTGCTTGAGTTGTTTCCCTCAGTTGTGCTGGTGCTACAGTATGTGTGCTTGAAATAGCCCACCACTCTCGTCCATGTTTAAACCAGTAGCTGCAATGCGGTAAACAAAAACACAAGGCTCAACTACAAAGCTCTGTCATAAACTTCAACAAATATAGATCATCTCCAAAAAGGATACGTGGCCACGATGCCAAGGAGATTCTCTCCTCCTCCTCTTCTGCCTCCTCTTCCTCCGCTCCCTCCTCTTCCTCTCCTCCACCGTCTTCCCTCCTTTTACGTCCTCCCATTCTCTCTCTCTCTCTCTCACTCTCTCTGTCTCTCTCATTCTCTCTCTCAGTCCATCACGGCATCTCTGAATCTGGCCTCCTCCTCATCTCCCGTGGAAGATGCCAGCAGAATACTGATGGTGGAGCAGGGCATAGCGGGTCCCTTTAAATGTGCAGGCATTTCTCCGGAGCTACTTAGCCGGAGTTTATCGCCAGCATTCTGCCATCGCCTAGCAACGCGCTCGGGCCCCTCAATAGGCTCTTTGTCCTAGGCTCTTGGCACGACACTCCATCACTATGTTGCTTATCGCCCACGGCAAAAGAGAGAGAGAGAGAGAGACAGAGCGAAAGAGAGAGAGAGGGAGAGAGAGGGACAGAGAGAATAAGAAGTCGAATGGGGTGGGGAGGAGGAAAAAAAAGAATAGTAATTTGTTGTTTTGAAAGTTTATTCTGCTATGAGAAGAGTACCTTGTGGCGTGCAAGACATTCTGAAATCACACATTAAATCACCCCCTGTGGCCCCATGTCTTCCCTTTTGAACCCTGGCACTGGGTGTGTGTGTGTGTGTGTGTGTGTGTGTGTGTGTGCGTGTGCGTTGTGTGTGTGTGTGCATGTGTGTGTGGCAGGGGGGCAGAGTGAGTCCTTACAGAGCGGTTCAATAAGGCCTAATCTCCATATGGACATTGTCTCTGTTTACTTCCTCCAAGTGAAAAAAGACCTGTCTATGGTGGCAGCCAGGAGAGCTTTTTAAAGTTTGGTGGCCGTCTATCGATTGTGTTCAAGACTTTCTTCTCTCTGTCTTCCTCTCTCTCTCTCTCTCTCTTTCAGTCTGTATGTTGCTCTTTCACTTTTGTCTCTTTCGTGTTTTCTCTTACCCCTTCGTTGTTGCTCTTACACACTTGAGGTCTTATGGTTCGTCATTTGTTTTGAAGCCCAGCTGCTTGGAGGAAAATGCCTTTTTTGTTATGTTTTCATTTTTTTCTTGTTGTTATTGTAATTGACCATGTCAAAATAATTTTTGAGAATGACTGTGTCACAGACGCTTTTGTCATTCATGCCAAGTTGTTCCCGCCAACACAGTCACGTTACTTTACTTCTTAACTGCCTTGTATCAAAAATGAAAGCAAGCACTTGGAATGTGGTAAAAAGTGCTAGAAAATGAGTTACCTTTATGAGGCTCACTACACTCTCTTCTCTGCATTTATCGTTTTTTTCTGCTAGGATGATAAGAATTAACTTGATTAGCGTGATCATTTTTGTCCTTCTATGGTCAATGTTAACAACTTGGCATGATGTACGGTCTGTCATAGAACATACAGTACTTTGTGACACCAGCAACACAAACAATATATGAAAAAACATAACCATAATGTTATGTTCGGCGCTTTATGTTCCCTTGGCGTGTCGTCTTGGCTGGAGTCCAATCGGGGGAGAAAGGAGAATGCTGGCGGGAGATTTACGGCTCCCAGGCGAGTGCTGGGTTCCAGAGTCAGGCCCAATCAGGAAGTGAATGAGGCTCATCAGTGGATTTATTGGACTGACGGATGGTAGTGGGAGTGGAGTGAGAGTGGACTTATGTCTTGTGTGTTGTGTGTGTGTGTGGGGGTGTTGTGTATTAATGATTGAGCTGGTATCAGCTTGGTGGGTCGTGGTGAGCAGATCCAGGCTTTGGAATAGGTATGGTAGAGTGATGTGTGTGTCTGTGTGTGTGATAGAGGACCACACATCAGCCCATGTCCATACCCTGTGCATTATAAATAATGTATGAAGAGAAGCCCTAAAAGTAATCTCTCTCTCTCTCTTTCTGTGTGTGTGTGTGTGTGTGTGTGTGTCTCAGGGATCCACTGTGACAGTGTGTGTGCACAGGGCCGGTGGGGCCCTAACTGCTCCCTGCCGTGTAACTGTAAGAACGGGGCGTCCTGTTCCCCAGACGAGGGCACCTGTGAGTGCGCGCCAGGCTACAGGGGCACCACCTGCCAACGCAGTGAGTACCAGACTCCCCTTTCATTGGAGTCTCTGTGTGTCTGCTTGTGTGTGTGTCCATCTTTCTCCCTCTCTGTCTCTGTCTATCTCTGTCTACCTCTGCCTCTCTGTCTGCCCCTTTCTTTTTCTTTTCTCTTCTCTTTGTGTGCGTGTGTGTGTGTGTGTGTGTGTGTGTGTGTAACAGCTTACATTAAGTTTTCAGTGCTTGTCTGAGTGTACTTGTTTTGTTCAATGAATTATGTTGTTAAGAAGATGGAACAGTTGCAGCCTACAGCTAGTATGAGACAGAGTCATGAACCATTTACACAACCATTTGCAACCATCATGCAAAAACACACTGGAAACATGACCTATTCTTTATAAAAGAAAACATTTTGATGAATTATCAGAAATGCTTTTTTTTACATTTTGCTTTTCAGGTGTATCAGTGGATCTACAGTTGGGTTGCTTTTAGACTTGGAACAAAGCTCTTCTTGCTGTACTTTATAGCTGTTCTAGCATCATGATGTAGCACACATTATTTTATTTATGCTTACCATAACATGAAAAGTAGTGAATGTCATGCGGTTTGTGCAAAATACACAAACAAACAAGAGTTACTTACTGTCTTGTGACATTCAGAAAGCTCTTTTAGTAGTAGCACTCAACAGAAGATGGCATATGATGGTTGAATGTGGGTGCAGGAAAACAAGAAACCTTTATATGAGGTGGAAACAAAACACATATTCTCTCACACACTCTTTAAATATTTTTTTTGTAATGTCCCTTTCCATAAAGACTGATGTGTTTAGAAAGAACTTTAGCAAAATGGACATTTAGTTTATTGCCAGGACATATTTTGGAGCGTAAAAGCTTAAGACTTGTCAAGGTGCGACAGCTGTTTGTGTAAAAATCAAGAACACGGTGAAAAGTCAAATGAGTCAGTAACATCCGTGTCGCTGAGATCACGGAAAAACGGTGTCCGATTGAAGTCAATTTTCCATGCCTGCTCTGTTTTTTCCCCCCAGTCTGTTCGCCAGGGTATTTTGGCCACCGCTGTAGCCAGGCTTGTCCTCACTGCATGCACAGTAACGGGCCGTGCCACCACGTCACGGGGCAGTGCGACTGCCTGCCAGGCTTTAAGGGCACCCTCTGCAATGAAGGTGAGACTTTTATAATGACAAACCCCTTTTCTCCACCCTGCCCACTTCAGTATGCTATCCTAACCCAGTTCGTGTTTGGTGTCTGGCAGCGTTGTCCTCTTAATTGGCCATTAACCAACAGCAACATTACGTTAACCACCAACTGATTTATTGGAGCAGTTTCCTGACCGCAGCAGTGGCATTGCTGGTGTTGCACAAGCACGCAACACTGAGATGAATTATGGCCCATTATAAAAAGATGTGACAGCCTTGGTTTGGTGTGTGCACACAAACACGCGAATCATGATGAGTTCCCGCTGAGGGTCTGTCATTAACAGACTCCAAAAAAAGTTTTTTTTTTTTTTTTTTTTTATACAACATCAGCTCAACTAATTTATGTCCTTACTGCTGGCCCTGTGGGACACAGATTTTAGTGGACGCCAACAGAGATTTTAGTCATCACCAATAGAGATTTTAGTGGTCACCAATAGAGATTTTAGTCATCTCCAATAGAGACTTTAGTGGTCACCAATAGAGATTTTAGTGGTCACTTAACGAGTCACTAATTTTCCACCCCCTCTATTAGTGTGTCCTAGTGGCAGGTACGGGAAGAGCTGTGCACTCACCTGCACCTGCACCAACAACGGCACCTGTAACCCTATAGACGGCTCGTGCCAGTGCTACCCAGGCTGGATTGGCAGCGACTGCTCTCAGCGTGAGTACTGCAAGCTCATTCATTACGGCTGCTCTCATTATACAAACCGCAGACAGCTAACCGCCCCATCAATCACCATGTACTTTCTTTCCTCCCACTTGATATTGAGTGTCTCTAGATTCGATTAAGTCGAGAATGTAGCAAGGAAGGGAATAAGAAGAACGGGCTTTCATGTAATGTACTTCCCCTGTAAAGGCATACTGTCATAAACTGTCAACTGACACCCAAACCCAACCACAAAGTTGTACCAATTAGTTTAAGTACTTAAAGACACATAAGTACAAAAAAAGTATAATCAAGTATAAATCAATCAATTATGAACACTTAAAGATACTTAATCCAAAGTTTAATCCTTGTTTATTTCTGTAGTAAATGTCTGTCTGTTGCTGCTGGTATAGTGCACATACATATATGTGGTTCATATGTGGTTCAAGTGGTCCTTGACGTGTCCATTAGATCTTGAGAAATCTGTCTGAGGCACTCTCACTTAGTCCCCATACACAACAGGTGTGACACAGCATCTGACCTCTGACCCCATGGGGTCAGTGTAAAAGGGGCTTTGCTCCTCTTGATTAAGTGCTCATTGACACCAATGACAGTCAGGGGGCACGCTGGCATGCCTGGCACTGCATATCATATTTCTGTGTGGTATGGGATCCATGATGCCCCCCCCCTCCTCCCGTTGACCTTTGCCCTTGAGCAGCCCTGGCACTCATCAGATGACCTGCCAACACAGCCGGGGTAAGGGCGTGGTGCTCCCTTGTGCATTCTCTGGGCGTTATGCAGCTCGTGAGTCCCTTTCGTCTCGGGACTGACTTGCATCTCACTAATGGTGTCTTGGGCCTCTCAAGTTCCTAAACTCGTTTAGGTGCCAGACATAGACATGTTCTACTCACACTACATAATTGGGTTTTTAAAGATGCAAATTCCTTGAGGAGATGCAGTTTAAAGAAAAGCTGAGAAGGCAAATGCCATAACGAGCTCCTCAGTCAGTGGCTACGCATCAAGGAATGTCCTTTGGTGCCCTCTGTTGGCCAGTCCTCTACAATGAATACCCTCTGGATGTAGTAAACCATATCCATATGCACAAACAGTTACTTCTACAGTTCTACAATGTTATGCGTCTTGCTACCTTCCTCTTGTCAGCTATGGTCTGATATATCAATAAATATTGCTACATTCTGAGGATCTTGTTTTTTATTCCCAAATCCACTTAAAAGACAAAACACTAGTAGTTTGGTTTAGGAAATATATTCAGCGATGAACATCATAGTCTTTTTGCAATGTCTTTGACATTTCTGGCAGCTATTAGTGTGAAAGCAGGGGTTCAAACATGCAGATTACATGTGATTGAGATGTAGAAGACTCTTGCTGAAATTATTTCAAGTGTAAACATTGTTTCTGACAAACACTTGTCTTATCGGAAAGCCCTCCCATGTTTTTCTTTTGGTGTTGCTTTTCATCTGTTTTTGTTGCTGTTGGCGTCTGCCCTAATCTATGGTTTCTTTTTGTCATAAAGAAGGGTCACCAAATCAAACAAAACACTGCAGTGTTATGGCAGATCGCCATTCCACATCTGTCATTTTTTTCATGGTTTAAATGGTGCATTTGAAACACGGCACCAGAGGAACAAAAAGCATGTTTATTGATATTGAGTTATGATACAAGGAAAAACAAAGAAAGGTGTTTCTTTCAAATAAACTTCCTACGTCAAAACTGGGTTCCTGGCAGCAGAGAGGATGGAGATTAAGCACACATGGCAGGTTCTGCGTAGCTGTTCAAGTCAGCCACACTGCCACAATTCCTCACCAGGTCCCTTGGTGGAAATTTGGCAGGCGTCTTGTGAAATGAAAAGACAAGTTATTCGGCTGCAATCAGGACGGAGCCATCCAACTCAAACACTGCGAGAAAAGTTCTCCTTATGGGACCCAGTTGGCTGTGTGGGGTTCTCGTATCTTAGTAAGGGGAGGGTATTTGAGGTTTTATGATAACTGAGACTGTTGGGAGCTTATTGAGATTCCCCGTACACACACACACACATTCACACACACACACACATACACACACACACACACACACACACACACACACTTACACACACACACACAAACGCACCCACACACACACACACACATACACAAACACACGCACACACACTTACACACACAAACACACACACACACTCACACGCACCACAGACACACACCAGAAAGGCTGTTCTAAGTCTTCAGTGCCTCCTCAATGGTGAGCGACTGCACCCTTTTTTTTAGGTGAGGCCTCTGGTCGATTTCTTTCTCTCTGCGAGTTGAATGATGTGATCAGACAGGCTTGCATCGTGTGGGACACCTGGAAACATGTAACCTCGGTGCTGTCCACAAGGACACCAAAGCTTCAGCATGAGTGGTGTGTGTGTGTGTGTGCGTGTGTTTGTGTGTGTGTGTGTGTGTGTGTGTGTGTGTGTGGAGGGGTGGTAGTAACATTTTGTCCTTCCCTGAGATTAATCTTGGGTATGTCATTTTGTATCTGTCGTCATTATTTTACTGCTTGGTGTATCTGCTGTGGATTACAGAGGGTCCCCAGTGGGGACATTAACTGAGTTGCTACTGACTGCAGAGTAAAGAATCCACTTCTCTCAAAGCTGTTTTCTTTGGGATATCAGCGCTGGTGTGACCCTCATTTGACTGAACTAATGAAATCTAACATTGAAATAGGCTCTAGAGATGACCTTGAGGCCCTCACTACTTTCATGCACACACTGGCTTCAAATAGTATAATCCTTCATTAAATCGGAAAACGAAATCATTCGCAAACTGACAACCCACAAGGCTCTTTTTGATAGCCGTTATTCAACAAGCTCCTCCGTGTGTAAGTGTCTCGTCATCGTTTCAGACCGTTGGAGTTGGAGCATGATGGATCTCCCTCACTATGAACCTGACACAAATCGCTCATTTCCTGGGGAAAAAAAGAAAGAAAGAAAGATAGAAAGAGAACAAAAAAATGGTCAGGATTCTGTGGCACCGTCTGTTCCTGTAGGAAGATTATGGGCATCGCTAAAAAGAAGTGCAGGGAGCAGAAGCAAATTAATTGGTAGTTGTCAGACCATTTAGCCGGAAAATGGCCCTGTCACTGCAATGGCTAGCAGGGAGAGTGAGCTCAGGTGAAGATATTGTGTGTGAAGCAACCTCTCACAGATATCAGGAAACGGTTTTAATCGCACCATACTCATGCAAAAGCTACTGCGAGGCCATGTTTACATGCTCAGTGTAATGCATTGCAGTGGATGGTTTCTGATTACTGACCTGTTTGTTTTTCTTTGTGATCATGTGTAGCTGCTGTGTTCCCTTCTTGCTGTCTAGCCAAGTTTAACATCCTCTGGCTACAGTGACAGTGATTCTACAGGAAAAAAAATTGTGCTTTAAGAGGTTTAGTACCAACTTCCAAAGAGAATAAAAAACTTGTTCTCAGGCGATAGGCTATTAAAATGCAAATTAGAAGTAGGCTATTGACTTTATGTTATGATCAGGTCAGATAATAAAATATCCATTTCCCTTGGTAATAGGGTCTAGCAAAATATACACTTCCTGTATGTAAAAAACCCAATTATTTAGACTGAAGTGTTTTATGCAGCATTTCTTCGTTCATAGCTGCATTAAATATGCATCGTCAATTTGCCTGACCGTGTGCTCAGTGGTATTGCCAATATGAATTGTTGGGGTGTTTGAAATCCATGCTAAATCATGTAATTGTATTTTCCAGCTTGTCCACCAGGCCAGTTCGGACCGAATTGCATTCAGACTTGTAACTGTCATAATGGGGCTCACTGCAGTGCTTATGACGGGGAGTGCAAATGCACACCTGGATGGACGGGCCGTCTCTGCACCCAGCGTGAGTCATCTTATCTCGTCATATTCATTTTGTCTCTTTCTTATTGTTCTTTTTTTCTTTTACATGTCTGTCTTTTCCTGTCAGTTTTTGCCTTTACTTCTTCGCTTAGGTTTTTTTTCTGTCTTGTCTGGTCTCGTTGTACAACTATCTGACTTCAAGCCTCTGACTGGCACATAGTCAGAGAGCCCATTTACCAGCTTCTTACTTCTACTCTACCAAACAAGACATGCATTAAGTATTACCAGGACTTCACATGGCATCACATCAGAACAACCGCCAGGCCCGTATGGCAGTTTTGCGGTGATGTGTGAAGGACATGGGGCTCATGTATACGTATTCTGCAGGCTGTCCCTTGGGCTTCTATGGCAAAGACTGTTCCCAGATCTGCCAGTGCCGGAACGGGGCAGACTGCGACCACATCACTGGCCAGTGCACCTGCCGCACTGGTTTCATGGGAAGGCACTGTGAAGAAAGTGAGTCCCGCCTCACAGTTAAAGCTCGTGGGAAACCATGGCAATCTTGATTACTATGAGAAGTCACTGCAAGGTGACATTATACTGAGAAGCATTGTATAAAGACATGTCACATAAGTTAATGGCTATTCCCCATCACTAAGAAAATCCTTACTGGCACCAAATGGCCTGTTGCACTTTTCATGAATGCTTTAGACTAACAGAGCTTGTTCTGGTGAAGGATGTGCAGTTATATATAGCTGTGTGGTGTGTCTCGTGTGACAGGGATGTGAGAGACTCTCGTGTGTGTTTGATTTCTTGTGAGGCATACATGGTGACGAGTAGCATTTAACACGACATCCGATTCTGTCTGTTTTACGCTTTCAGAGTGTCGAGCTGGTACCTATGGTTATGGCTGTCGGCAGTCGTGTGAGTGTCTCAACAATTCCACCTGTGATCACATGACCGGGACGTGCTACTGCAACCCTGGATGGAAAGGGGCCAGATGTGACCAGGGTAAAGATGGATCACCACCAGGGCAACATTGTCCTGTGTTGGGTCACATTGTAAACACAAAACTGTTGTAGTATTCAGTCTCCATAAATGGATGCATTGTAGAAATATCGTCACATTTTTTACAGTCTAATACGCTATATACTGTACACTAGGTAGTATAATAGTTTTTTATCATATAATTGCCATTGGAATTTGCATACTGCATACATTTACATGTTTAACAATGCCTTGTTCAAGTCATTAATTTTAGCATGGGGTATGGTGTGTGTCATCATGTCAGTGTGATAAAGCATATCGTTAAAAGTCATGTGATCTGTGTCATTAAAAGTGATGTATTCTCTCTCCTGTCTACTCCAGCTGGTGTTATCATTGTGGGGACCTTGAACAGCCTGACCAGCACGGCCCTGCCAGTAGACTCCTACCAGATCGGAGTCATCACGGGCATCATAGTGCTGGTGCTGCTTGTGCTCTTCCTCCTGCTCCTCTTCATCGTCTACCGCAAGAAGCAGAAGGGCACGGAGCCCACCATGCCCGCCGTCACCTACACGCCTGCCATGCGGGTCAACACCGACTATGCCATCGCAGGTGAGCACTGACTCCAGACACAAAGAGGAGATTGAGGAGAACATTGATGCTGTTTGTACATTTGAGGTTTTAGTTTTACATTAATAGTATTTCAGATTTTACTAGTATATACATTGAGGCATACAGAGTAAAAACATTTTCGGATGCTGTCAAACACAGCAAAGTTAATTATCTATCACATTTGATATTTAATTTATTACCATGCAGCTCTAATGTCTTTTCTCAAACAGATGTAATTTATAATTGATTGGCCGTGTCTTGGTCTTACGCTAACTCATCTGTTTTTCAGAGACGATTCCACAGACTACTGAGGGCCACCCCAACAGCAACTACTTCTCCAACCCCAGCTATCACACACTCACGCAGTGCACCAGTCCTCCCCATGTCAACAACCTGCCATATGGGAAGGTAAGGCAAGGCAAAACTAACACTTCAGGCCTTTATCAGAGATATGCAACAAGCCACCCCCTCCACACCCCCCCATTTCACTAATGGATGCCCCCTAAAAGTCTTTAAAAGGCCATTCATTCAAAGGTATAATTCTGTTGAATTGTCTTTGATTTGACAAGTCTGGAAAATCTGCCATATTTGACACTAAGGATTTTGACGGACCATGTTTCTACGGTAACTAACATGGTCTTTGTCTGCCTGGCTCTTAATTCACATTGATTTAATCATCCATGTCGCTTTTGTTGTTCTTGCTCAAAACCAGACCAAGAACAACCAGCTAATGGTGAACCTGAAAAACATGGATCACAGGAAGAGGCCTCCCCACATGGACCACACAGGAACTCTGCCTGCTGACTGGAAACAGGGGGGATGCTTCAATGAGCTGGGTAAGAACTGTAGAAACAGGCAGATCAGGGGGATCCTATGGACATGTAATGACTTTTTAATCTCATGTTGAGTAACACAGATAAACACAGCACAAAGGAAAGCTTCATGGGTGGCATGATAAATAGTAGAAAAGAAAATGTTTCTGAATACAAAAAAAATCTCTACTTATACCACTCTAGATGGCATAAATATTTATGGCACATTAGAATATGTCAAAAAAGAAAATGTTTTCTTGAGAAATAGAAGACCCCAAAACTAGTTTCTAGGCAAAATACAGTTTTCTTTAGAGTATGGGGACAGTAAACTAGAATAAGAGCATTGGTAAATAAAATCACAAATTCTCCATTTTGATACTTCATACTTTGCTTTGAGGGCACACATTTATCAGTAGAAAATCCTTTCAGAACGTCTGAAGTCGAGTCTTACGGAGCCTTTTTCCTTATTTCAATACCATCCTCTGAATGCAGGCAAGTTTTGGAAGCTTTTGAGGTTGGTAGAAGCTCAAAAAAAGCCTTTTTATTAATAAGGCAGCCTTCTGACAGTGTAAATATGTATTTTTCCAGCTGTACATTTTTCAAAATACAGAATTAAAACCACACGTCACATAATGTCAGTTGCATTATGTAGTTTGTTCCATTGCTTGCCATTAAGGGGGAAATAAGTCTGCCAACTAAAAGAGCATGACTCTTTCATGACTCTGTATAACCCCCTCCTACTGATGGAAGTATCTCTAAGCCCTTCTAAGCTGTCCCGCCTCTGGACCTTCTGGCACTAGCCTTCTGCAAGTCCTCCTGCCCACACTCATTTCTGCAACCACATACATTATGAATGCATCACCCACAGCATGAACCTGCCTTGGTACATTTAATCAGGTTTATGTAACCTTACAGTTGTTTGTTATGTCCCCCCGCCCCCGCCCCGTCTACCATCCCTCAGTGTAATAAGCTCTGTGGAACTCCTCATTTGGCAGGGTTATATTCTTGTGTGCCACTTTGAATACATTGTTGTGAGTGACTGAACATCCTGTAGACTAAATTTAGAAAGAATCTGATTTCTAATTCTTGACCTCTAATTCTTGGTTCAGGAGCCTACGGAGTAGATAGGCGTTACATGGGGAAATCCCTAAGAGGTATTGTGTCCAGTTTGACATATTTTAAACATTTAGGACTATAAGATTTTTAATATTCTATTTTATATTTAATATTGTGTTGCTAGCGAATTTCTTTTGCATTTCTAATGAGTATCTCTGTTGATCTTTGGTTGTCCAGACTTGGTGAAGGGGATGCCCTACCACGCCAGCACCAGTTCCCTCAACAGCTCAGAGAACCCCTACGCCACCATAAAGGACCCGCCACTACTGATGCCCAAGAACACCGAATGTGGCTATGTGGAGATGAAGTCGCCGGCAAGGCGTGACTCCCCCTATGCCGAGATCCACAACTCCAGCCCTACCAACAAGAATGTCTATGAAGTTGGTGAGTCACAACTGGAACACATCAACAAAGGTGTTTACTGCTGCAACAAACAAACCTACAGTGTCCTACAGTTATCATACTTAACAACGACATTCACCCAGCAACAATGTTGGTTAACTGTGCATTCACATCAAGAGCTACTACAGCTGTAAAACAACATAAAGTTGCATAAAGTTGAGCAGCCTTTAACTTCTTTTAGTCGCTCTAGTCACCTATATTTTGTTGCTCGTCGCTTTAGTCGCTTTTGTTGCTCTTGTCTATAGACAGTGAATTACTTCCGCCGATTTTACAGCTTTTATCGCTCTTGGTGTGAACACACAGTAATACTTAAGGAGCAGGGCCATACTCGGCTACTTGCCTATTGTGAATAGATATTTCTCTCGTCTCGCGCTCATAGTTATAGTTATGGTATTTGGCAAAAACTTTTGTCTAAAGTCATGTACAAAATGTGAAAAATAAAGAATAAAAGTGCATCATAATGCATACCATGCGTAACTTAATTTTATTTTCATTTGCTGTATCCTGTCTATCCACAGAACCTACAGTCAGTGCTATCCACTTACCGAGCAGCAACTGCAATGGGCCTTTCACCCAGGATCCATACGACCTACCAAAGAATAGCCATGTCCCCAGTCACTATGACGTTCTCCCTACAAGAGATAGTCCACAATCACCCCACAGAGAACTGGACACTGAACGAGATGAACTCTAAGAGACTTTATAAAGACCTTAAGCCCGTTTACAGGGCTCAACCAAACAGTGGCCTTCACACGCTGGCATACTGTGTGTTCATTCTCTTCATATCCTCCTGTGGTTAATATATCCATCACTTATAGTCGTTTTTTGTTTGTTTAATTTTTTACATTTTTTTTTATTCTCACTATAATCATTCTTACGCACGCTTTTCTCTGAAAAAAACTGAATATGGTTACTCAGCCTGGATTTACACCAGTATACATTATTTCTTTGCGGTTGTCCTGCCTTTAAAGGTCATTCAGAACGGTGGGGGCACACAACCAGAAATATCAGCATTCATTTTTTTCTGATTAATCGGATCATCAAAACCAATGCATAATGGCTCATGGTCTACGAATCATTCCATACACTAGAGACATATCATTTACATTTATTCTTAAATATAGGATGAGAATACAAAGCAAACCTCGTTTTATTTTTGTAATGATGAATGAAAATGTACTCGGTGTTAGAATTTTGGAGAATAAGCTGAATGTGAGTGTGTTTGAAATGGTAGACTTTATGTTTTTAGAGTAGTGTGAGTAGTGCTGTTTGTCAACACATCTGGAATTGTTACTTTGTTTCTTTAATTGTACATTTTTTTCCTTAGTCTGCTTGATCAGTACTAAACTTAACCAAAGTCAAAGTGCCATAATAATTATTTGAGGCAATCAATTTTAGGTCATCAGCTCATTTCAAAATTACACCTCGAATCCTCTTCAGTTTAATCTGGCAAATGGCATCATTTTACTCAATGAAATTGTAATTTTGTTGGCCTACTTGAAAAAAAGATTCAACCCAAACAGGTGGTTTAGTCACAGTCACAGTAGAAAATGGATGTCACGGTTCAAAGTTAAAGAGACGTTGACATGAATTTCTTTTGGCTGTGTTTATGTCCTCATCCCATACTAAATATTGGACATTTATTGAGGACATGATTATGGCTTTAGATTGTGTTTTATTGTGAAGTCAGAGGGATGTTCTATTCTCAACTATTTTAGAAGAAATTATGCTTGAGCTGGACTTTTGCATTCTAATGTAAAGAACATGAGTAGGAGGGAAAGCTGACCCATCTTAGATTTTAGAGTAGTCTCACTAGGTCTCTTTTGTTTTTGTTCTTTTATTATTTTTTATTTCCATAATTGCAAACAGCTAGTCACAAGTTTTCATTGTCCAATATGAATGAATACATCTTAAACTTGTCTGAGCCAGAAATGAAATTTGTTTGTTCAAAATGTGTACATAGCTGTAATTCACTGTAGAGGATGATAACAGCATTTGTGTGGTGTTCGTGTGCATAGTGCACGTAACGCACTGCCTTACTTTGTATATTATTGAAGCAGATGTAGCCTATTTGGTTAATATCACATCTGGTATCATTCTAGGCCATCCATAAAAAAGCTCCTTTGAGTCTTGATGTCCACAATTGTTTGAACAGTGTTAAGCCACATTGACATGTGACTGTTTTTAATTGTGTACCATGTACAAACGTGTCCATTCAAGTCTGATCACATTTTACTTTTGCTTTTTCTATATAATGTCAGTTGATACATGGGTACATTTTGCCAGTCAGATAATTAAAAATGATTGACTATCAGGACAACTGAGTTTTTCATCAGTTGCACTGGTAAGTGTGTATGTACATGTACATAGTATATTATTCAGCTTTGTATGTTTTGTTCTTTTCTCTTAATCTGTTTTCAATTTATTTTGTCAGAGAACTCACTGATATTGCACATTGTGATAAGTTTATGTTTCCCTCCCCAAAGAAAGTCTGGATAGCGATGTTTGCCTTGAATTACCACTTTTTCTCCACTAGCCTTTGTGTCTGTGCAATTTGCTTTACAATAAAATGACAAAGATGTTTTTGTTGTGTTGTGTGTGTTGTGTTTTGCATGGTATAGTCTGGACCTAAACATACCGTTTAGGATTTGCTGTAGGCCTATTACCCAATTTCTAATGGCTGCCTAGGTCTACTCATTCTTAATATATTTTTTTTTTAGAAAAAAGGGGGTGGGGGTACAGAAGCACTCTATATTTTTATCCTACCCAATTATCAAACCCTCGTATTATTTCTTGAGTGAGATTAGCCTACAGCAACAACTACACGCACCGCCCACTACATCTTGAGACGTGGCAATTTCTGACGTCACCAGAACCCGGCCATTTTCGACAGAGTCAGTAGTGCACGAACTCAAGAGTTTGCTGGATAAACACACATCTCCATTTACAGTCGTACCGCTGAATAGCTGTTATCAGGTATGAATTACAATCACGTCCTTTTCTCTTTTGTTAGCAAAATGGCGTACCGAGCTCTTTAGGATAACCTTTACTGTCTAGCCAATCAAGCTAACGTTAGCCAATTAGCTAGCAGACTTTAAGCTACTTGTAACATTAACGTTTGTCACTGACAGCTACAGAAGCATATGCTTCCAGCATGGAAAACACTCTAGGCAAATGTCCTTCAGGCTGACTGTGAGTTTGTTTTAGTTTGGCGGTGATGCTTTCAGCGGGGTCATTATAGGGCTCGTACTAATTAAAGTGTAGTCCGTAATGGTGTCTGTTTAGCAAAACGTTAGCTCGCTAGTTGCTTCATGAAGTAAGCGATTGTACATCATACCAATCGCGTTAGTCGACTCGATGTAAATAACGTTACTGTGAAGCACTGTACTAGCATTACTTCTGTCCCATTAATGTCTAATTTTTGTGAGCAGGCTGATAACGTCATGCCTGTTCAACGTTAAATCAGGTGCAACGTCAGCCGGCCGCTGGTGAACTTTACTTTGCGAAGTGATTGATTTGCAGTCCTAGAGACAGAATCGCTTGAGCAATAATGCTTGCGATTGCCTTTCAAAAACTTGTCGGTTTTATTCAAATTCAAATCGTACTAGCCAGTCTTTTATAAAAACAATAATAACTTATTGTGTCAGTGGCTGTTGAAAAAGGAGGTGTCATTTCAGCCCGGGTGGGAAGCGTGTCTGTAGTCTACGCTATCTTCGAAGACGTGGCAACAACCTGACACATTGTAGCTACAGCCAGTTAAACACTTTTTATCCCACTCCCTATTACAGGCAACACTGTTGCGCACCGTAGACAGTTGTTATTGTTGCACACCTTCCTTTCTTTCTTCTGCCTCGTTCAACTTGGTTAACCCTGGGGATTATGGTTAATGCAAGTGTCAAGAGTAGGCCTGCAGCCCTCACAGTTGGATATGTTGCCTAGTTTCTCAAGTTAGTTAGTCTTGTCCCAAGAAGAGCTTAGTTGGTTTTTACTGCAGGTAGTCTGCATAATATAACCTTACCAGTTGATCTTGTCAGTATAAGGTGCTGTGTTTAAAGCAGGCTTCTTTTTTTTTTCTTTAACAAAGTCAAGATTAAAAACTAAACCCACTTGACAGATGATTGCTTTGGCCTAAAATGTGCAGCCTATTTGCATTCTGGCCTGAGCTTGGTCCTAGATACTGGAGTGCCAGCTGTTGTGGATAATGGGCAGGTCTTTTTCTCGACGTCCGTTTCTCAGTCAAGCAGTCAGACCTAGGCAATTACACCAGAGCAGTGCTGTAATAATTGGTAGACGTGACAAAGCACCGAATGTATCCAAGTGCTTGTCAGTCAGGGAGGCGCTACATTAGCCGACTGTGAATTAATTGCTTTTTTTCTCCACCTCTCTCTCTCTTTCTCTCTCTCTATCTCTTTCTCTTTCTTTCTTTCTGTCTCTCTCTCTGTCACACCTGAAAGCAGAATCAAGGGAAGATGATGGAAGAGAGTGGAATAGAAACCACCCCGCCCACCACCCCTCCACCTCCCCCCAGTGTGGCATCCGCAGTCAGTCCTCCTCCTCTGACCATTGGTAAGATCAGACAGAGAGCAAAGGCTTATGATCTCTCCACAAATAAACTTCAGCAACAGAGGCTCAGCCATGAGCATGAGAAGATCGAGGTTACACTTTATCACAAAGGTTGGAACTCGTCAGAGAATGTGTGCAAGATTATACCAATTAAGTAGTTGGAAGTAGGTCTTGAAAAGAAATATATTGTGTCAACAATTACTGTTGCACATCCAACATGACAGCACCTTGGCTTCACATGAACAGGATCTAAGTTACTCTGCGTGTTAAGCTGTTTTGTACAGGAACAGGTAAGGCCTCTCAACAGGCACTTTTTTGTGTGTTTCAAAATCACCATGACCGTACTGTCTGTAGCCTTGCCTGATCAAGAATCAGTGGCGTTGTTATATCGCAAGGAACCAGACAGTGCTGCCCTAGGGTATAATCTGTCAGGATGTTCTTGGAGCTGTGTAGCTATTTGTCGGCCTGAGAGAAAGCAAGGATATCCTCGGAAGGACTCATTATCTAGAGTGAGTGTTCACTCCTGTGTGTGTTGATGTATCTACTAATCGGTAAACTTGACTTTGCAGTGACCTTCCTGTTTATCTCTTGGGAATAATTACTGCTTTGGGGACATACAGCCCATAGTTCAATGAGGGGAAAAAACATTGCAACACACTAAAACTCTAATGTTGGTGAAAAATAATTGAAAGGAATTGTTGCAATCGAGAGTGTATGGCCTTCTGGCGATGTCTGCCTGGTTTTCTCCAACAGTGGGTCCCTGTGGGCTAAACTGTTGTTGTGATGGTGACGTAATTGCACAGTTGACCAGTGAAGTGACTCAGGAGAATGTGAAATAATGAGATGTATGAGATTTGGCTCTGTGTGCCACTTTCTAGTTTCTGAGCCTTCATTCTCTCCATATCAGAGTGCTGGTGTGTGTGTGTGTGTCTTCACATAAGAGGATTTTCCAGAATTCAGACTCATTCTCTAATTGCTGAGTCATCTTACCCATCCTCTGTTCTAACTCTACACTAGCTCTCCAGCCATGAGCTGTCTGCCTGGGTACAGTACTGCAGTAGCGGTGATGTCATTTTCTGAGGTTTTTACAAATAAAAGAGCTTGTTTGTGTAATGAAGTGAATTCCTGCTCCCCTCTGTCTGTGCTCTAATTCTGTCTTCCTCTCCTCCCACACAGGCTTGTCAAGCCCCCTGCCCAGCACCACTGGCATCTCCTCCTTCGCCCCAGAGGGCTTCTCCACCCCCACCCCAATGCCCCCGATGGCGGCCGTGACGGCGACCACCTCCCTCCCGCCGATCCAGCCCTCCCTGGGCCCTCCCTTCAGCAGCCCTCTCTCCACTGCCTCCCCCATTCCGCCTCCAGCCATGGGTGTCCCCTTCACCAGCCCCATGGTGTCGTTCTCTTCGCCCTCCCTCCCTCTGCCGCCCATAGGCACCGCACCGCCTTTGTCGGGACCGGCACCCTCCATTCCACCCCCGACCACCGGCTTCAACATGAGTGCAGGATATGACATCACAAGGGGGCATGCCGGGCGAACGCCCCAGACGCCGCTTATGCCAAGTTTCTCCAACGCTCCTCCAGTGCCAGGTATACACACGTCTGCCACCGATGTTCCTTACCACCTGTGCACCTTTTGTTTTAACCTTGCAGCACACCGACTTGTACAAAGGAGCACTGCCTAAAACTAGTTTGCAGAACTTGTAATGGTTACCTTACATAATCATATATTTAATTTATACATAGTTTATGTGTAAAAAAAAAAAGTTACAGCGCAGATATACATTTCTCCAGTGGTGTTTGAACGCTTGACTAAAGTGTTATAAGTGCTTCACTGTACATGTTGAGCTCCAGGCCACCCCCCCCCCTCCCGAACATGTTTTAAGAATTGTTCATAACTAAAAGAGAACCGAAATAAAATTTTCCTTGGATGAAAGCTTTACACAAACAAGGGGTAATCCCTCTCTGGGATGCTGGCTGTTGTGGTTTAAAGCTCCATCTACGAGCTAGTAGGACCTGCGTGGCCGTCAGCACAGCACAGCACAGCATAGTAGCATTGTGATGGAAAACACCTTGAGGCGAATAAGCCTCATAGGAGAGCTCCAATCTGCATTTGAGGCTGGCCCACGGGGAGAAGAACTCGACCCTCCACAGCTGTTTGCTCCCAGCCCTGATCTAAAACGCCCTGACAGTGCCAACACTTCTCGAATCACGATCAAGGACTGGAGCCGAAGGGCTGTGTGTTCACTGTTCAAATGAGTGAATGTGGCCAAGGAAGTGAGTTGTTATTGGGCCGTGTTTTATTCAGCAGTTTCTCAGACGGGCTAAAAGAAGCTGAAATGGCTGGCAGGCAGTCAGTGGGTCATGAAGCAGAGATTGAATTGAATATCGAAGGTTTCGTTTGTAGACAAGCGGTTTTAATTTGAGTGGCGTTTTCAATTAAGGACACTTGTTAAATGCCCCTTAACATCTACTGCAGTTGGTGTGGCCAAAGCAAGCTGAAGTGATGCCACTGCTTTTATCAAACAGATGTACTGACTCTACCAGCACTTATTATGTGAAGATGGGAACCTTGCTGAGCCACAGGCTAGCCATAATATGGAGAAAGTTTCAGGGATCATGATTGAAAACAATTGTCTGAGTGCCTGTAGAGTTGTTGAAAGTGAGTGGGGTGATATCAGCCACCCTGTCCCTCTCTCTCTCTCTCCCTCCCTCCCTCTTTCTGTCTGTCTTTCTTTCTTTCTCTCACTCTTGTGGTGCTGAGCTGAGTGGTTGACTTATCAGTAAACAGCCTACTGTCTGCCTCAGTCTGTCTGTCACCACGGGGGTCTGAGTCTGGAGGGAGACACCGGCTCTTTCTGCCAGTCTTAGTGCCAGTCGAGTGAAATATCTCTGGCATGGCCAGTCGATGCATAAAGAACTCTCAAGGTTTTGTGTGTGTCTGTGTGTGTCTGTGTGCGTGTGCGTGCGCGTGTGCGTGCGTGTGTGTGTGTGTGTGTACACGCACATACACACACACACACACATATGTATATATACATACACATACATGCGCGCGCGCACACATACATATGTTGCACACTTTGCATACACACACACACACACTGTATTGTCAACTTGGTGTGCATGATTGCTTGATTCCGTTCATAAAGCCATAGGGGTGTGAGTTGAAAATAGATGTTACTTTTTTGACTGGAACCTTTTTTTACCATTATTATTCATCTTCATTATTGTGTCTCCTTCCAGGGGTCATAACCAATCCCATGATGCAGCAGCCGACCATGTCGGGCGGGCTGGAGGTGGCATCTCCCATCACGTTCCCCGAAGATCATGAGGACCCCCGCATGATCCAGAACAGCAACCCTGGAGGTGGAATCTGGGGCTTCATCAAGGTCACTTAACTGCTCCAGCCTGTCAATCACAGCATCACTGACGTGCTCAGAGGGGACGGCACTGCCTTATGTCTCTAAGTTATCATAGGCATTCAGTCCCTTTAAAGTACTTGTTGAAAGATGAATAGCTTTGTTTAATTCAGTTCAATTCTGGCCTATCCACAAGTTTATGAATTCTACCCTCTCATTTTGAACATCTCAGTAGGATATAAACTTTTTTAGACAGACGGCCAATTGTTGACAATTTAAAAGCTGTCGGAGGTTAATTTGTGTCTCTGTCTGTGTATGCATCTGTCTGTGTCTGTGTCTGTGTCTGCGTCTGCGTCTGTGTTTGTGTTTGTGTTTGTGTTTGTGTCTGTGTGTGTGTGTTCCCCTGTGTAGGGTGTAGCAGGGAACCCCATGGTTAAGTCAGTGCTGGATAAGACAAAGCACTCAGTGGAGTCCATGATAACCACTCTGGATCCAGGCATGGCACCGTACATCAGTAAGTTTACTGTTGTAGGTTGTATCTCACATTTGCAAGGTGATTGCAGAGCAGTCTGTGAATCCACGGTTAACCGGTAACAAAGGAAATGCTGTATGCTCCGTGGTATTTATGCAAATTGTTTACTGTTTACTGTGTTATTTCTCTCAGCAGCACAAACAGTGCAGAGAACAGTCAAACAGTGCCTATAATTTACTGGAAGCAGAATGTTTCTTGTAAACCCAACAAGCAATAATGAAAGCAACATGCATAAAAGAGAAATGAACAAACACAGGCAAAAGCACTCATTTAAGTCAAACAGTAGATTACAGCAGAGCCTCCACATCACTTATGAGCAGACGGACACACACACACATTTTGTGTGCAGTGGAAGGAGTATGTTTGCTAGTGATGAACGGCCCTTTGCTCGCGCGCAGGCTCAGTATTCTGCTAATGTGAGTTGGGGCACAGTGATAGATGCCTCAGACACACACGTCTGAACCATCCCTTAAGTCCAGAGTGAAGGAGGGAAGCTTTGAAAGGAGGATACGTGATTGGGCACTCCTCCTCTGCTTAACCTACCCTCCCATTACCCCCCCCCCCCCCCCCATTCTCTCTCTCTCTCTCTCTCTCTCTCTCTCTCTCTCTCTGACTCTCTCTCTCTCTCTTTCATCTCTCCCTTTTTCTGCCTGTCTCTTTGTTGACTCTTTCTCTCCATCATCTCTCTCTCTTCTGGGTGCGTTCTTTCTCTCTCTGTCTCTCTCTGCTTCCCCTTTTCTCCCTCTCACCCTCCGTACAACCTCTCTCTTTCTTATGACTCTTCTGTCTCTTTTCTCATCCTGTTCTTTTTCACCTCTCCTACTTCCCCACTTCATTGTCTCTGTCTTCTGTCTCGCACCTTCTTTGCTCTCTCGTCTGAGTTCTGCTGACCTTCCAACGTTTTTTTTTTTTTTTTTGTTGGCCATGTTTACTGACCCTCCCATTCTGTCTGTCCTCTCCACTCCATCCTGTGTCCCATCAGAGTCCGGCGGCGACGTGGACATTGTGGTGACCTCGGACAAGGAGGTGAAAGTGGGGGCGGTGCGCGATGCTTTCCAGGAGGTGTTTGGCATGGCTATGGTGACTGGTGAGGCTGGACAGTCCAACATCGCCCCTCAGCCCGTGGGCTATGCCGCAGGGGTCAAGGTGAGGTCTGGGACAGATGTGGCACCTCACTCCCTTACGCTCTCTCTCTATCTCTCTCTCTCTCTCACTCACTCACTCACTCATTCACTCATTCTTTCTCACTCATCCCTGCCATCTCTCTGTCTGTTTCTCTCTCTCCCCCTCCCTCTCCCTCTCCCTCACCATCTCTCTCTGTCTCACTCACTCAGTCTCTCAGTCCAGCCATACGCTCTATCCAATCAGTCCACACACAGCCACCCACACAACAAAGGGTAATAATACATTATGAAATGATTGTAACTTTGTGTAATGACCCACGTAGTATTTGCATGAAGGTCTACAACAAAAAAGTTTTTTAAGTCTTTTTTTTTTTATTTTAAATTTGCATTAAAAACAGAATTGAATTAGTTTTGGAAAAGATTTTTTTTCGTAGTGGGTATGACTTTGGGTTTTTCCTGTGAGGAGTTGCACTTGTCCAAACTTCCTACAGTACAAGTGGGAGGGAGAAGATTTCATCTGTTAAATTAATTTTCTGGTTAAGCATTTTGTATTTCTCTGTGGGGTACTGTGTGCACACAGTGTGAGAGAATAGGCCACAGGGTGTCTGTGTCTGTGTGTGTGTGTGTGTGTGTGTGTGTGTGTGTGTGTGTGTGTGTGTGTTTGTGTGTGTGTGTGTTGTGTGTGTGATTGTGTGTGTCTGTGTCTCTGTATGTGAGCGCGCGTGCATGTGGATTCTTGAAGTATATATGAGTTATGCTGTCTGCTTTGCTCTGCGGGGAGATCAAGTGTGTGTGTGTGTGTGTGTGTGTGTGTGTGTGTGCGTGCGCGTGCGCGTGTGCACACGCAAGAGGGAGTGACAGTGACGGTAATTTTGTAACGGTAAGTTTGTCTGGCTAGGTTTTTTTTGTATTTATACCTACACAGAGCACAGGTAGGGGTGTGTGTGTGTGTGTGTGTGTTAGTTGTGGGGGGCTGTTTCTGTGTGTGTTGGTTTGGTCAGATTATTAGAATGAGTGTGTAAACATGTAGGTGTGGATGTGTTTGTTGATTTAATGACCGTTAACATTAGCCAGCAGTTGTTCATGTGCGCGCGTGTGTGTGTATGTGTCTAAGTATATGTTCTGCTACCTCGTCTCTGCAGGGTGCCCAGGAACGCATTGATAGTCTCCGCCGTGCCGCCATCATACACGAGAAGCAGCCTGTGGTCTCCGTGGAGAACTTCATTGCTGAGCTCTTTCCAGACAAGTAAGCCTATAGCCCTTTGCTCCGCAATACACACACACGCACACAGACACAAACACACACACTCTTCATCCTGTGTGTCAGCCCCTCCCTTCCCTCCTACTAGTCCTCACGGCTGAAAAGACCCCCTGCTACCACTCCACGTTCCTGACAGATCCACAAAAGGCCAGCTTTGAAAGCTTGCTTTTTCTTTTCTACGTTACCCCTCTTCGCTTTCTATTTTCTCATCCCCATCTGCCTGGAGCGGAGTTGCGGGGGTCTGTTCAAGGTGACTGAGCACTTTCGTTTCGTTACACAACCGTTTCAGCTCTCAGCTTTTCGCTGGTTTTGTCAGGTACAGAAACGGCAACAAACTCATGTAGTAGCAGTAGACTTTAAAGCGTCTAAGACTTATCACCCGAAGTTTAGGACTTGTCACAAGAAAAGTGTATTAAAAATTTCTCTGCCGTCTTTTGTGATGTAGGCGTCAAGAGATGTTCTCATAAATTGGCACAGTGTTCCTTTTGTAGCTTCGTTGCCAATAGCTATGGATATAAATTTGCCAAGAAACGATAATCATATTAATTAAAAGAGAGAACATTTTTTCCCTGGCATTTCATTTCTCCTCTTCTTGCTTGAAGCCAGAGCAGGTGGTTATTGTTACCAAAAGTCACCAAGGACTGTTTTTGTGACAGCTGAAGTGGAGGCGGTGTAGGAAAAATTGTAATATCCTAAAAATGAATCTTAATGTGATACAAATGTGTGCCTTGTGTGATACAAAGGTATGCCATGTGTAACCTGAGTCTAAAGGGTTAAGATAACAAACCAGAGCAGTTTAGGGTTAGGAACGGGGAAACAGAGGGAGCTGGTGAAAACCAAATAAACATCTATCTTCACCAGGACGGAATAGATATCTGTCTTCACCAGGACAGGGAACCTCAACAAGCTAAAACAATGGGAGGGCGAGAAATCAAAGGTCATTGTGAGGGCAGGGAGGTCTGTCATTTGGTTTAAGTGTGATGTCTGCTATGGGGGGTATAAAAGGGAATCTTAGTCTCCAGGAAGACAGGCTTGTTACTATACATTCCTTGAGTAGGTTTGTGTGGGTAACTTGTCTCCGGCGTTGTGATTAAAGACTGCAGTGATCCACCAAGTTGCCTGCCTAGTATTTTTTGACCACAGACTAGTCACAGACACTAGAGCCAAAAACACACACAAAAAAAGAGAAACTAAAAACAGTCAAGTAAGCGTGGCAGTGATCAGCTCCCTTAACCCTCCATTTCCTACTCAATCCCCTTTCACATGGAGGAAGGGAGACGGTCCCTTAAAGAGCACAGCAGCCAAAGCTGAGGATAAGTCAGTGGTCATTTGGCAATAAATAGAGTCAAGCTGCAAGGGTCCACAGACCATGACAGTTGTTCGTTGGCTGTAGTCATTTTAGTACATGGATTTGGTAGCAGAGAACTCCCAGAGAAGAGTTTCTTTGTTGGGCTGTGGGAGTAGAGGGACAGTCATCTTTTGTGGTCCCTGCGAGTCGAAATACTGTCCTTTGTGGTTTATATTACTAGAAAGTCACATTCGGTAAATTGGACAATCTCCATAATTGACACTGTTGAGTTCCAAATGAAATTGCTCTTACACTTTCACACACACACCCCTCCTCCCCCTAAACTCCAGCCAATTCATCTATTACACCCCCGTGATCTCAATTCACGCTGGCCATAATTGCTCACTTTGGCTTTTGCCTCCGGCAGGTGGTTTGACATTGGCTGTCTGATCCTGGACGATCCGGGCAACGGCGTCCACATCGAGACGTTTACTCAAGCCACCCCCGTCGCCTTGGAGCACGTCCAGCAGGTAAGGGACACACCGGTAGCAGCTGGCAGCAACTTGTCTGTCAGAACTTTTTATTTTTTTAATTAAATATAAAAAATAGATCCCCTGTTGATGGGGAGAGAATTGAAGGAATAAAAGAAGCCTGGAGCCAGCTAGCAGAAATTAGCAGCTGTAGCACTTGGTGGGTGTGATGTGAGGTGACATGACGGGACATGACATGACCTTCCCAGGACAGGCGGAGATATGAAGAGTTCTATCATCCTCATCCTCATCCGGGCCCCCGAGCTGTTGACCTTTTATCCCTTTGTGCGTTTTCACCATCTGTCAAAGGAGAGGAGGATGTTTGCCAAGTGTCAACAGCTCACACAGAAGCATTTCCTATATTTCTCTATTGCCCTTACCATCTCTCTCTTGCCCTTACCATCTCTCTCTTGCTCTCTCTCTTGCTCTCTCTCTCGCTTTCTCTCTCTCTCACTCACTCACTCACACTCACACTCACACACACACACACACACACACTCACACACTCACTCGCTTACTCACCGTCTCTCTCCCTCTCCCTCACTCACCGTCTCTCTCCCTCTCCCTCACTTACCGTCTCTCTCCCTCATCTCTCTATTATAGGGGAAATTCCTCGTATCTAACCCTGTGCCAAGCAAACTCAATTAAAGTTAATTGTTATGATTGCGTTTATAATGCCTGTAGAATGGCTAAATTAGACATGTTTGGCTAATCGGCGATTTTCGTTTCAGTTAAGTAAGCGCAGTAAGAAACAATGGACAGCATACCGCTAAAATGGCACACAGTGACACTACAGAGGTTCTCGAGGAGCAGAGAAATAGTGTCACTTAGATGGCTGATGTTTAAACAGGGAGGGGAGGCACTGGCACTGTGGCACTGATGGGCGTGCTGTCTGAGTCAAGGCAGCCAGTCTTTCACAGGTGCTCCACTGACAGCGCCGAAGCACTCCCAGTAATTGGAAATCATATCATTACGTTTGAAGTGCCATGTCGTCTCTTTCTTTGTCTCAACATTTTCTTTTTTTTTTTTTTTTTTTTTTTTTTTTCATTTTGCCCTTCTCTCCTTTTCCATCTCGCAAGTTCTGTTTTTTTTTTTTTTTTTTTTAAAGCGAGTCTGCCAAACCCTGTCAGGAGCAATTAAAAAATGCTCACGTCACCTCACTACAGCCTCTCATCTCCTCTCATCTCTGCCATAACCGCCCAGATGACACCAGCTGGGGGAGGATTTGAGATGTTGAACGCAAAAGCCGCGCTCTGAAATAATACAGCACGGCGCGCAGGGTGGCAAAGCAAGCGAGCAGAGGGAGGTTTTTGAGCTGCGGCTCCTGATTGGCTGATAAGCTTTTGATGCATCAAACCCTTCTCTGTAGTCAAACAAGTCAGGCTCCCTCTCAGCTGAAGTGGCTGATCTTGACTCACCTGGAACTGTCAAGGCCAGGCTGAGGCCGCGGCACTCGAATACAGAAACAGTCCTCAGGGTTGGCAAACTTTGAGTGATAGCAACTTTTAGCAGTGTCATGGTTGTCAAGGTTAGACCATAAGTTGTATGACAGAGCAGAATGAAGTGACATTTCTGAATGGCAGGGATGCTTGTAGTGGTGTGTATCAGGGCATCTCTTAAATGATGTTAATTATTTTTTATTTATCGTTAAATTAAGTTAAGGTACTGCTGCATATCACATCACATGTATTATATTCTAATAATGTATATACGTAATTAACAGATTAATTGTTAATGTAAAAAAGCATATTGCTCCTTATTACTGCAAGGCATTTCCTATGCTTTACAGCACAGTTAAAGTGCAGAGTAAAATAAGGTGCGGCCAAACATAATATCTCTCCATCAACTGGTGATTAAAGTTAAAATGTCAAGGGTGCGTGAAAGTTCAGTTGAGTGTTAAAAGTTTGAGAGAAAAGAGCAATTCACTCCTGTTCCAACATTCAAGCCGCTGGCAACATTCACAGGGGATTAGTGCAGCTCGTCCTGAAGGACTTTGTGTGTGTGTGTGTGTGTGTGTGTGTGTGTGTGTGTGTGTGTGTGTGTCTCTCCAGGCTCAGTCCCTCACACCCCCAGACTACAACCTGCGCTGGTCAGGCCTGTTGGTGACGGTCGGTGAGGTTCTGGAGCGGAACTTGCCACACGTGAGTCGGACCGACTGGCACCAGGCCTTCACAGGCATGTCACGCCGCCAAATGATCTTTGGTGCCGCCAAGGCCCTGGCGGGCATGTACAAGCAGCAGCTGCCCCCCAGGACAATCTGATGCCAGCCTGCATGGCACCCCACAGCACCCCAGACCCGTGCCATGCCGAGGGGTTAGGGAAAAGAGAGGGCAAGCAGGAGATGCCCATAGACTGTCACAGCCAAGGACCCAGTGAACCCCTAATGCCCACCCTTGTGGGTCAGGCCCAGTGGGCATGCCAACTTTAACGTGTCAGAGTTTTTTATTTTGTTATTTGTGGTCACTTGTGATGAGCAGAACAGATAAGACATTCCATGAGGTTCATTTTGTTTGTTTGTTTCTTTCTTTCCTTCTTTCTTTTTTGTGTACATCTTGAAAAGTTGGACAATGTTGTTTCTTGTAGAATCCTGCCAAACAGATCCCAGGACAACCTAACAGCAAGATGCCTTTTGAAAGGACACGTTTAGTTTTCTTTTGGTTTGTTTATCTTTTCAGTTGTTTTTATTGGTTGTTGTTTGTTGGTTTTGTTTTTGTTGGACTATCAGAGGGACTAGCTGGAATAACACAGTTGGTTTAAATTATTAATGGTGAACTAAATCCAAAACATTCTGTGTGAGTTACTGGAAATTTAATAGCAAGTGTTTGACTAACCATTGCATTATGCATTTATGGAAATATGCATTCTCACATATTTGTAAACGGACATACATTTACATTATGTACATGCAGACATATTTGGTTACATTGGTAATGTAGACGACATCACCTCAGAAAATACAAAAACTGACCTATTTGCAGTCAGCAACGCATTGATGCTCAGTCAAACATGGCCCGTACTTATTAAACAAGGTCACCCCCAGAACTGCCCAGCTCTCTTCTCCCACCCATCAGCAAGGATCAGCTCATCAGAGAACAGCTGTCAGAGTTGGCCCCTTTTGTGCATTTGTAGCAAACCTTGAGAATATGCATTTAGGATAGCCTGCTAATGTCAGTCATAGCAGATATACATTGTGCTAAAGTGGGAAAAGTAGCACAAAAGAAAGTCTTGTGGTGAGCGTTTACTCTGTGTAAGTGGTTACTCTGTTTTGTCATGCAATCGTCTTTATTTATTGCACAGAACCAGGCATTCATTAAGGATCTGCAGCCATTGCTGAGGCACACTCTAAACTGTTATTAACTTTCCTCATCCCTGGGGGATGAGAAATTTATTCAAGACAAGATTCTGAACCTGATCTATAATCTGTGCACAGATTTAAAGCCTTAAAACACTTCTACTTTCTGTGTTATGTACTTTCATGGTTGTTCTTTTGGTCTGTGCATTTGGAAGTTAACAGTCCAGCTTGTATGCATTTGGTCTGCGTGGAAGTCACTGTTTGAAAATGAAGGTCAGTGAATATGGAAGTCACTCAAGCTTTCCTTATCAAATGATGGCAGCATGATTACGGTTCCAAAAACTAATCATTGGTCTGAAAATGAGGGAAGCTCAATGCTTTTTAGTTTAGCCTATTTCAATTCTCTGTGTGTGTGTGTGTGTGCGCGCGCGCGCGCGCGCGTGTGTGTGTGTGTGCGTGTGTGTGTGTGACATCAATTTCTTGAAGGCTACAGGTCTAACTGATAAAAAGAATAATGCAAAACGTGAACTGTTTGATATGTCTTCATTAGTGTCCAAAACAGATTCTGCTAAAGAACACTGTCAGTTTTTTTTAAAGACTGTGTACATGTTTCAGGAACGGATGTAACTGACATATATTGCCTTGGGCGAATCTAATCAAGCTTTATTATAAGTTTCTCTTGTGATTGTTTTAAAGAGCGAGAGAAAAACTTTGATTTGTATCTCCTGAATGTGCCTTTTGTCATATGGAGAGTAAAATCCTTTTTTTCGCTCAAAAAAAAAATGTGTGTTGCCTTTTAAACTTTACCTTGCTGATTGATTGGATGACAAATGTATTATTAGCCCCCTTGGAATGACTGCAGAGAGCTCAGTACAACAACACAACACAAACGATGTACCTGTAAGGAAGAGGCCTACTAAAAAATGGTGTCATCTTTTGATCACACTAGACAAGTGTGTGTGAAGCTCCACTGAGCAGAATAAAGCCCCAGCACGTTAACCCACCACACTCACACTGCTGAGGGTCTGTTGGGGCCCTTTCAGTTGGATTCGAGTTCATTATGGATTCTCTGCTCTCCTCTGGTCAGAACCTGTCAGCTTAATTTTAAAGGTCACTGAAAGACTTCCTGTCATAACCCAAAGCCTCCTAACACCGCTACCAGCATGTACTGTAGATTTAATGGTTATTGGACTGCCTAATTAGATCCACAGTACACATTTCAACCTTCTGTGGCATTGACCAATTATGCGTAATTGGCACCCAGAACATTTTCAGGATCATACGTATTTTTTCCTCTTTTAGTTTTCATCCTATGGACACGTGTGGGTGTGAATCCATAAGCCCCGTCTTCGTGTCTTTTCCATTCTGACCCCCCACCCACGAAAGGGTAATTATGTGATGTGAGGTGTTGCCCCCGAGAGACAGGAAATGGAGTTCATTTGAGAGTTTCCACTCGAGCAGCCCGCCCCGAGGTACAAAGGGCCAGGAAAGATGCCACCGTTGTGAGAGAGGAGACTACGGCAGATTCCACGACCGGAGCCACTTCGGAGCTGAACGGGCAATTCATTCGATGCGCACGGTGCTTTCACACTCGACCTGCTCTCTCGGAGTGTTACACGGTGAGTCAGAGACAGACCACTTCACCAAGAACCCCTCTTAGTATCACTATGGGAGATTAACTATTACTGACATAGCTGTTTTAGGCATGTTAGTGAATTGACCACCATGCTTTCAAATAACATAGCCAGTTGAGTTGGTTCTGAAGTAAACTGTGGCATGTAATAGTCCAGATAAAATGTTATTGCTCTCTGTTGCATAATAGTCCTGTCACAGTAGATCTTATTACAGCAGATAACTGCAAGGTTGATTTAATGCAGTGGGTAGATTAAGTGGCCTTCTCTGTCAAAGGCCTCCCACCTATTCATCACCAGGGATGGATTAAAAAAAAAATCTATACAGCGATACTGAGATATTTCAAGTTCTGATATTGTCGTATTTACTTATGAGATTGTTAAAAGTAAATTTATTCACCTTTGTAATTGTTATTGTTTTTTTCCTGAGAAGTACTACCTTCACTACCTCTGTATCAATAGTTGTCAGTGCATTTAGTAGTACATAATTTCCTCTCAGTTGTGAAATTCCATTAAACTGATACCATACTGCAATGAATAGGTACATAGTCCTGCTGTTTGTATCTTTTCATCTTGGTTAGGCCTACACAGGTTTTGGGACTCTGGAAGACTGTCTTTCAGTCTGTTGAGTATTGCAGAGTTGCTGCATTGTTATACGTTTGTAATCATGGGTGTTTTACCAAGATGTATCCTGAAATATTCTTTGATTTCCACCCGTGCTCATCACTAAGATTATGCAGACTAGCCTGTGGATTTAATATATTCAGCATGTGATCAAATCGATCACAAAATCAATTATTATGCAGCTGAAAAAGCACATTTTGCGCATGGAAACCTAAGACCGTAATCACTGTCTAAAATTGTTCTTGAGCCTAATAAAACCTGACTCTTTGATGATGTCCAATATATACTCTATAGAGTCGAGAGCTGTCTTTTAATAATAATAATCGCCTCATTGATTATGCTTCATCTATACTCTCTAGCCAAGTGCTTCGCTTTAATAGCGTTTTGAACACAGCTGAGGGGAGTGATTGAATTGTGGAGGCATCATTCCCCATCCTCATTAGTGGCTCTGCTCCTCTGCAAAATGCCTCTGCCTTTGTGATTCCGGCGAAGGCATCAAGTGAACTCTTCTCTACAACACTACAGTCATAGTCGCAGCCTATCTGGCTCTGTCGACTGATGAGTGTGAGTGGGATCCATCCATCGTGTGTGTCCCTATGAAGCTCCAGGTCTCCTGCTGTGTGATAGTTGCTCTTTTTTTTTGACAAATGAACATGATGTGTCTTGTATTCTCTCCCTTAATTAAGACTTTGAATCATGAGACTGCCCATACTCATCTCCTTTTACAACAGGCCTGAGTGAAAGAGAGAGAGAGAGAGTGTCTGAAGATGCGGATGAAATATTAAAATTTCACTCGGTGGTGGGTATCACTGACAGTGGCTCAGCCACAGCACGGGAGACCTGCGCTTAACATTGCCATGGAAACAGGCCCGGCAGCTGCGTGGTGCATGCAGTCAGCCAATGGCTTGTCTGACTGTGAAGGTGAGAAAGAGAGAGAGAGAGAGATAGAAGGAGGAAAAGAAAGAGAGAGTAAGGAGCAGAGAGAACTGCAAGGATCATTTTGTGGTATACTATTTGCGGTGAAATACGCAAACACACACACACACACACACACACACACAAACTCCTGATCAGATATCTGAATGTGTGTGAACCTCTTAATGCTTCTGACATTTTAACTGCAATCAACAGTTTTGTTCCACCGAAAGCCTTCCCACACAGCCTCCCTCTTCTGTATGGAGTTGAATGGCTGCAGACAATGAGAGAGCAGCTTTCAGCTCACACACTAGAAGACAAGTCTCTTTTCCCCTCTCTATCTCAAAGCTGGATTGATTTCCATCTGGGTCATCAATTATTTTCAAGCCCCAAAGTTTAAGCAATTAAAGGGGAAGATGTGTGCAACAAAAACAGTTGATTTTGTTCACAAGTGAGTGGCCAAAGCCATTCTCCAATAATTCACAAAACAATTACTGTCAGAAAACCTTGCTTAACTTATGAACACCAAAACAGCAATGCTCAGAGCGTAGGGAGGCAATAGGCACAATTCATCATGAGAAAAGAAGGCATTTCTGGCTCTTCTCTCTTCTTGATTGCTCAAGTCCTTGACATGGATTCTGAAGAAGAATAAAGACAATATTGCAAAGGTAACAACAGAATGAATAAAGCTGGAGAAAATTCTGGAAACAATGATGTGTCAGCAAAACAACACTGACAGTTACTGAACTGAATACATGCCCTATTCTCCCCACTGATAAAACATATATTCATCAGACAGATGACATGACATGCATCTCCTTCCTATTTAAACCACTGCTCTGCTGCCTTTCCTATTGACAGTGAAAGACACCCGCTGACATTTCCAGTGCATTCTGAGCACGGAATGTTGCAGGAGGCTGAATCTGAGCTCCACTCTTGGTCTCTTTCTCTCTCTCTCTCTCTCATCGTCTGGTTGTCTGGGCCCTCTATCCAGCCTGCCAGACTGCCAGGCTGCCCCTGCTCAGTGAGCCTTCTGTGTTCTCTGTTCCACTCTCCAATCCACTCCACATCCATCCACTCTTTGGGAGCATCAGGCTGGCGGGGGCACGTCCTCACCTCCCAAGAGCCACATCTCCTCACAGCATCAACGCAGCCTAGCTGAGGTGTGCGTTTGTGTGTGTGTGTGTGTGTGTGTGTGTGTGGCAGGGGGATGTAAACTCAGCTCTAATCCCCAGCTCTCTGCACCCCTACAGGAAGCCATATGGAAGCTGTGCGTTTGTGAATATGGTGATTTTAGCACAGTGGATCTAGCTCTCTCCACAGCGGGGGATTATCGTTATGCCAACAGAGGCCTTAATTGTTGACCAAGCTGTGAGCCTGCAGTTCCATATTTTAGTTGAAGAATTGTTTTTTTTTCTTGAGCGTGAAATTACCATTTATTGAGGTGTGGTATTAATGGTTTGGCTTCATAAAACTATGAATATAAATGAGTCCATATCCTATACATTTCCATATCCATAAACAGTTAATCCAAAGTTGTTTTCACAAGAGATACAGTAAAGTAGCCTGGTGGAGCAGACTCTCTCACTCGACACTATCGGCAGGCATACATCTGCTTAACAGCTAGTGGGCACTTTGTTTGAAATTTAAACCTATTAGTTCTGCCTTCATCATTGGATGATCAGAAATCTAGTTGAGGAAATCAATTGCAATATCACATGCAATTTTTAGTGAAGGTGCTATGTTGAGGTAGCCTGGCTAACAGTAAAGAGCATTCATATTATCTCAGACGTGTTTTGCATATGCTGTTTTATCGTATTTCCTGTCACAAGACCAATCAAGTTGCTTAGCTTGCAATCTCATACATTGCAGAAGCACTTCCCAGGAGCTGTCAGGTAGTCAGAGACAGTGGCTCCACGCTTTAGGGCGGCATTCCTGGACTAACAACACTCCCTGTTGCAGATGTGCACCAGTGTTTGTGCTGTTTT
>PYXC01002733.1:3012500-3125000 GCA_015244755.2 Tenualosa ilisha | reverse complement strand
CAGTAAAGAAAAAAACAAGCATTAGAACTTTAAAGTGATATTTGCTCATAATCCTTTGGCCTTGAGGCAACTCACCAACATCTCATCTTACACCAACAGGTCATCTTACAGCTAATTCTCCAGGGCCAATTAAATCTCTGCCTTCCTGGCAGAGGTGCCTCAACTTCTTCTGTCCCATGGACTATACATACTTTTCTGATGTATTTTCATTGAATTGAAAGACTTTGAAACCCAATGATCTTTAATGGGCATACATTGATGAGCTGAAAAAGGTAGTGCATCCCCAAAATTTAATTTCACATTCAGCATAGCCAGAGCTTTCAAACATAGTTGATTTCGTCGAGAGTTTTCTTTAAAAATTAAAAAATGTTTGAAAAACATACTTGAAATTTAGCTTTTTTAAAACATATAAAACCCAGTGGTTTGTTCTGTTTTTTAATTAAAAACTTGAGGGGAAAAAAGGTAAGAAACTGGGGAGAAAAAATGGAGACATAATTTTTCTCAAAGTTCAGTGACCCTAGAAGACAGCTCAACCACTCTCCAAAAATTAACATTGGAATCTCCCGAAAATACATAGGCCCCAACACTAGATAGACAGAAAGGGTGAAAAAATATTTGGACCAAAATTGATAGAACCCTTAAGGTATAATTATCCTTTAGTGAGAAAGGGGTTTGCACCACAGAGACCATAATTCTAGTCATTTAGGCCTACATACCTTACATTCATTTTATTCTTCATGTTCATGTTCATTCATGTTATAAATAAAGTAGTATAGCAATAAAGTGTACTGTGAGATTACATCAAAGAAACTGTTGCATATATTTTCAACCTTGGATGTTCTGGTTGTGAAGTAGGCCACAGTATTGATGTGTTTATTTCCAGAGAGTGTGTGTGTTTGTCTTCTCCCTGTCACCTCGTGATGATTTTGTTTGCTTGGTAGATGAGATTGCTCCAGGGTCAGCGCACTGCAAATAATCATTTAGATCATGCAAGAACAATGTCCCTTAGTTACTGTCACCAGCCTGTTCATACAGGAATTTGTGCAAAATATCATTATAAATTCAGGTCATTACCATATAAAGCATTAATAATAATGGCCATTATCAAAAATTACGAGTCATAACCATCAGGTAGTTGGAGGTGCTAACTCCCGCTTGCTCATTACCTGCCAGAATCCAGCGACTCTTATCTGCAACTTACCTGAGTTCAACTTGCCCACCTCATAAAAAAAAAAAAAAGCTGACAAACTATATTAATTTTCCGTCGTTTTCCAGCAGCACCTGCACCCCCCAATCCACTGGGGAACGTGTTTGTTGCTTAGCAATATTGATCAGGAATGCTAAAAGGGATGCCGACGTTCCCTGCCCCTGAAATGAAGTCCAAATGCAGAATATGGGAACATGTTGTGCATATTAAACCATCAGCGAGCGCTTGATAATGTTCCCTGGGTGTAGCCCCCACCACTATTAATTCAGCACACACCGCCTTATCACTGTGCGGAAGAATGTCATAGATCAGGTTTAATAATTTATTTGTTATATTTAATATGTATTACATAGAAGAGAGTCTCTTGCCAGTGCTGAGCTGAGTTTGGGCCATCTTTTGATGGGCTGTGGTGGTGGTGGTGGTGGTGAGTGGGGGTTAGGGTGGATGGGAGGGGTTGAGAGTTGGGGTGGCGCTTTTATCTGCTCTTGTTGAAGTCTAGCAGAAGAGACAGTGGTGCCAGGCTAGTCGGGCATGTGAAAAGGGTCGGCCAAGGCGTGCCAGGTAAACATGGGATGGTAAGGAGGAGCGCTCTCCTCAGTCTCCTTCTCCAACTGTTCAGATCAGGCCTGGTGCTGTTTCATATGGCTCACAGGGAATTAAATTCATGGAGTAGGGTAAAAAAAGCAATAATAATAATTAAAAAATAGACAAAAGTTGCTGCTTCAAGACACCCCCACCATCCTCACCGCCCTCGCCCCTCCCCCTTCACACCCACCACCCAACCATCCACAAGATAAGAGATGATGATGGGGGAATGTGGCTATGGAATCAGCCAGCCTTGTAGTTTCCCAGCTCTTTGCTATCACCCATGGGAGCAGTGGAGGAAAAAAAAAGAGAGAGAGAGAGAGATCCCTGTGGCTACGCACCATAAGAGCCACCACTGATCCCCAGCCCAAATCAAGAACAAAAAAAAAGGACAGCCATGATGCAGCCCTAATGAAATATAGATTGCTGGGGAACATTCTCGCTTTGATGTAGTGGCCATCAGGCACCATGCGTCACTGGTCATACGAGTCAGTGCCAGATTCCAGGCGGTTAGCGTGGGAGCTGCATCATTTCATGACAAGGAGAGTTGTGCAGTTTGAATTCCACTGAGATACACACATGCACGCGCACACACACAGAGAGACAGATGACATGCATCTTTAGACCCTCTAGAAGCAGCAAACGGGTTTATGCTTGTCAATGATTCAGATAAGAAGCCTAAGGGAGAATGGGACCAGCATGCCCTGTGTGACTCCATAGAGTACCATGAGCAATCACACTGCATAACCTCATCTTTGTCTCTTTCCTTCTTTATCTCTCTCCCTGCCCCCTTTCTCTCCCTCTGTCTGTGTCTTTCTCTTAACAACCCCGTTTGCTATCTTTGTTTTTCTCTTTCTCTTGCTCTCTCTCTCTCCCCTTTTTTCTTGTTTTATGTCTCATGTCTCTGTCTCTTTCCATCTCTGTCTTTCCATGCTGAAGAAATTGTCCCCTTGGCATCTGTCCCCTTCTCACCTGGTCTCTCTCTCTTTCCCTTTTTCTGTTTCTTGTTCGCTTTGCCCCAACTCTTTCTCGAGCTCTAGACGCCTGGGCCCAAGAGCATTCTTCCACTATGAATGGAGGATGACAAAAGCTGTTCTGTGCCAACTCGGTGAGAGAGGGAGAGAGAGAAAAAGAGAGAGAGGGAGAAAAGAGAGTGCCCTCAGGGGAATCTCACAATCGCTGTTGGACAAACTCTGCCAGAGGACCGCGGCCCCGGCTGCCTCCTCCGACTCTCCTCTGTCTCTCTCAGTTCGTCATTTCTCTACCCTCACCTCTTGTGGAACTGCCAGTGAGATTTAAGATTTGGTTCCAGGACTGAATGGGTGTTGCCTCAAGTGACATAGTGTGTCTTATTTTTCATTAAATGTGTGTTTCAAACGACGATAAAAAACACCAGAATTGTTTCCAGTGCCCTTGGTTATGTCCTTTATAGCTAAAGGTAACTGCTCAAGATAACAATTTAAAAACCTAGAAAGGGAACACAGACCTCCACCAAGGCCAAATGCTCCCGCTCGCAATGTTAAGAAAAATGAAAAATAAATCATACAATGGAACGGACTGGACGCGAAATATATTGGGTTCTTCCTTGGCCCTGGCATGATGTACCCTGCCACCATATTCCATAAAAAATTGCAGTTGTTGCAAAATCTTGCTGAGAGACAGACAATGGTACCAAAAACATAATCTCCTAGGCAGAGGTAATACAAACGAAGAAGGACTTAATTTAATTTAATGCAGATGATTTAACACATTTGCATAATGCTGTAAATCAAACGTACTTCACAGAATTTTAGAGAACTTACCAAAACAGATCTGTAAACAGCAGAGTTACATGCATGTGCAGTGAGATTATAATGTAATCTCGCAGGATAATCTAGACAACAACAAAATGTTGTGCCCATTTAGTTCTTATATGTGTTGTGTTAGACGAAAAACCTCATGTCGATCAGAATTTGTGACATTCCTCCCCAGTTATCAATCTGTGTTGACTCCTCAACTCTGTCAAAATGCTGATGACTATTGACCGCTTCACAGGTATGTTGACTCTAGTTTGAATGCAAAGCCCAGTGCTATGTTGGAAAATTGCTTTTAAGAGCACTACCCACAAATATCAATAAATGGACGTGATGACTCCCTGGCTGTGCTGCTTGGGTTGCTGGCATATGGGATTATTATTAAAAAGATATTTCACACCCCGCTGGAAGAGCTTTTCATGAGTATCAATTCAGTGCTGAGCACTGTGACTGAGTTCTCATGAGGCCTCACTGACGTGTCACTCTGAGGAGTGAAATATAAAAAACACAGAAGAAAAAACGGAAATACGGGAACGTGCCTCTGTGAGTTTGTGTTGAGTTTTTAGAGAGCATGCTGAAATGTGCTATTTTATAATGCAGAGTTCTGATAGCTATCTAAATTACACCCTGTGTGCTGTAGAACCACTTTATGAGGAGTAGCAGGGATGTTTTTTCAACAAGTCTACTGCATAGTTGTTTTGTAGTCATTACAGTCTGTTTTATACAAATGGCCTCCCTCTGAATAATCTCAGGTGTGCTCTGTGGTGAGCATGGTGCGTTGTTGTTTACTTTTTTCTCTGTTGGTCAAAGACTAGCATATCTATCAAATCTGCATCTGTGCTATTAACTGCAGGTGAAAGAATCATAGTCCACCTCTCTGCAGCCATCTGCTCACTGACTCTGCGCTACCCCCCCCCCCCCCCCACTCCCACCCCATGTGCATTTGCTCTGTGAGGAATTGCACTCTGAAGATGTTCTACTGAATGAGCATTTACACTAATATGACAAGCCAGTGACCTGAACTGAAAAATCTCCCTTTGTCTTAGGTATACTGATCATTCAGCTAGCCAGAAAGACATAGGCCTACCCTTTTTATCCTCTTCACAAATGGACAGAAACTCTGTTATTGTTGTCTCTCCCTCTACCTTTCTCTCCACCAAATTCAATTTCGCCCCTGCCGGCAGCCGGCAGAGCAACAGTGGCACAGGCCCCAGTGCAGTCATGGTCACAGAAATAGGAATGTTGGCTGAGAGACTGGCCGGCTGATTGGCTAGATGCACTCAGACTCAGACTCAGACCTCCTGCTCTGGCCTGAAAAGGCCACTTGCTGTAGTGCTCGAGGGACCATCAGCCTCTCTAAAAACACTTAGTCTCCAGCTCAAAAAAATGTACCTGCTGCTTGATCAGTTATGTAGTAGTAGCACCATGCCTCAGCTCCAGAGAGACAGAGCGAGATAAACAGTGACAGAGGAGAGAGAGAGAGAGAGAGAGAGAGAGAAATGGGTGTGGTGCGAGTGTCACATAGTGGCCCCTGTCCACCTGCAAAGACTGTTAAGTGCCTAGAGTGGCATTCTACCCCCGTCGAGTCCGTGGGTATTAGAATAAGGATGAGTAGGAAAACAGGAGACAGCGAGACAAATGGCAAAGCTAAGAGTTCCATTACTGTCTGACGCCCGGCGTGCATTCAATAACAATGTTTGCGGCGATTATGCCCTTGTGGTGGTGGCATTGTCGGTTTGAATATTCATTGGCATGCTGCTTCCCTCTAAGCAGGAACTGTGGAATATTTCCGTCGCACACGTTTTGCTTTTCTGATTTACTTATTGAATTATGACGACTCTGCAAATAACCATGCAGTCCAATTAAAGAGTGTTATTAGCTCGACACAAATCTCTGTTTCTGTATAGCCTCAATATAGTTATACAGCATGGTAAACTGAGTTGTATTAAAGTCCTGGTTGCCTGAAAACACACATGATCATCAAGTGTTTAATTTCCGTTTTCCACTGTTTTAATACCAGAGAGGAAAACATGCTGAAAGATTATACTACTTAAAATAAACACCCAGCTGAAGCAGCAGTTTCTGTGTGATGGCCATGACAAGGGAGAAGTATGTGAGGTTGCTTTTAAATATGTGGACTAAAACTCATACATAGATTGTCCATAACCATTAGCTTGTCGCCAAGTTGGAGGATGTTCAGCATAATGCGGGGCTATTTTTGAATATCATGACAAATGTAGATATCCTGATTAATTTGACACTCCGTAATCCATTAGCCCGTCACTTCACATGTGAGAGCAATTATGAAAACAACAATGGAATTAATCATTCAATCCGGCTACAACATAGCCTTTCGTGACGGTTTAATAGTGTTCGAGCTTGTGAGAGGCACAGGAGGTAGGCTAAATCTATCATTCCTTCACTGTCTTAATGATATGCGGTTGGTTTAAACGCGCAGTTATTCGCCTCTCTCTTACAGCAGCAGCGTCAGACACACTTCACTCACGCGCTTTACAGGGGCGCGAGGCGCAACTGTGTGCGCGGAGTCGTCGGACTCTCCGTCACGAAGGGATTTCTGTGCTCTTTCTTTGAGTTAAGCAAGGTTCAGTTTGCCGTGCCACTGGCCGTTTAAAGCGGAACAGTAGCACCTACTACTCTCTCTAGATTTTTCTTTTTCGTCTGTATCTTGTTTTTTATGTGCTGGTGCCGAAGGGAGACCGGTGAAGATAGAATGGGCGAAACCCTCAGGTTTCCACCGTAACTCTGGAAATGGATCCGACATCCTTGCATGGATACAAAGGTACAACTCAGCATGCAGTTTCACAGACATAATACCTCATAGATCTCTGTTGTTTGTGGATCATCTTCTTGGGTATAAGAATGGAGAAAGGCAATAGCGTAGACGAGAATAGCTCACAACAGCAGCGTTTGTATCGACAGCTCGGCTTCGTTGCACTTGTTGAGTGAACGCGGGGATGACCGTGTGCTCGAGGTTACCGCAATAGCTTTGACATGAATGAGTCCTTAGCGTATGATTCTCCCCGTTATGTCATATTTTATCGCATTCGCAAGTCATTCAACATGTGCTGCTGCTGAATTATGCAGACATAGGAAATGTTTGTTACCATCTTAATACGAATGATTTGCTTTTCCTAAACACTGTGTATACAAACAAGTGTATGCGTTAATCATTTGAGATTATTTGAATGGTGAATTGTGTTATGAACGTTGAGCATAATGCTTAAATCTTTAGATTTTTTTCCAGGAATAGTCGGCATGTATATCTCAGGTTTTCTATGAGAACGGTCTAAATGTGTGCATATCAAATATTTAGGGTGGAGTCATCTGCACCTTAAACTGGATCGAATGAGAGCTCTCAGAAGTTTCCTGGCTTGTTGAATCACAAGAACGATATGCTTCATATTACGTATATTTCGCAGAAACCGCCAATGTCACCGTTTTTTGTTTGTTTCGGGGTACAGCGATATGATGACAACATAACAAGCACGGTAATGCGTATTTAGAGTCTTGTAGTGCACAGCTGTCCACCAGATGTTTACTACCTGTATGGCAGGTTGCAGCGAGAATCATTATTTAAAATGCGCTAGGGTTTGTTCAGAGCTATTACGCACCATTGCTAATATATACTAATACACTTAATTACTGCACCTTATCCTAGTCTCTCCCGAGTGCCGCTGAGGAAGTCTGGTAGTAAATAACAGAGTAGCTATTGCAGAGTAGCGAGAGACTATTGCTGACTTACTGTGGTAGGGAATATGGTAATCAGATGGTATGGTCTATGAGAGTACCATGGCCATTTACATTGCTTGAATATTAACTGATGCTTGCAATAGCTATTACACAACAATCTATGTTCAGGAGCAACATCATGCAGTAGGTCTGGCTGTTATGACAAATCTGATGAATGCAGTCTTGGATTTTGTCACTGAGATAATTCACTCTCACTTTTCCTGAGGCTTTGCTTACAGCAGAACCACTGCCAGTAAGCTTTTTGTAGTTTTAAGAGATTACAAATCTTGCCTCTTGAAACTGATTTATTGCTCCCCCTCCTTGAAATCGAGCAGACAAGACTCGGGGAAAGCAAACAAGTCAGCAACATCAAATACGCAACCAAATTTCTAGTCTTTATGGAGGTGTGGCCCCTAGAGGTATATATGCCTACATCCTGTTGAGCACTGTCCTGGCTTTCTCCAATTGTATGACCTTGGGCTCTAACTTCAAAGGAAAACTGAGCATTTCACAAGGATATCTGAAGTGTCTCCCAACAGACTTGTGGTTTGTCATGTTTGACATGTAGCCTGTGTTACATGCATCACTGTTATAGCTAGCCTCTGGCTGGGTTTGTTTTAATTTATTTATTTTGTTTTGATTTACCAACACCCTTGGAGGTGTGAATACCAGTTCATTCTAGAATAAGACAGTAATAATAGTAGAAACGAACAGCATAATGGATTTGTTTAAAGAAACAGCACTGAATAGATGGACAGAGAGCCATGAGTGAGGGACGAAAAGGCATTTTGTTTCTATACATCTACTGTTAATTTCATGTCTAGTGTTTCTGTAGTGGAAATTTAAAAGCAACATTATAGATTATGGTTAAAATGAAAATTAACCATTCTCTGTGTTGTCTATGTATCACTTGGCCATTCTGCATTTACTTGAAGGAATTAAATTTAATTCTCATTCATTTTCTAAGTGGACTGAGCCATTTTGTAATGAAGCTGTTTGGCAAAAAAAGAGATGCAGTCTTTACAGAGAAGCTTTCTCTTTATCTGTCCTCCTAAATTCTAATCAGGCAGAAAATGGGTTTACTGGCATTTCGTAATTACATCATGTACCGCGTGAGTAGGATTGCACTCTGTGTGTGTACTTGTGTGTTTGACTGTTTGAGTTTGTGAGCAAGATCATGTGTGCCAGTGTGTGGTATTGGGCGAATATCCATAGTTATTTGCTTGCATAAATTTTAGTATCTGAGTTTCTCCACGGGTGTGCTTCTCTGTGTTGCGTGTTTGTGTGTGTGTGTGTGTGTGTGTGTGCGCGTGTATGATGTATGTGTGTGTGTTTGTGTGTGTGTGTGTGTGTGTGTTTGCTGTGCCAGTGAATGGATGAATCTGTTTGCTTGTGAAAATAGGAGGTGTACTCATTGACTGTGGTCTTGTATGAAATGTAAACAGTGCAGAGATGAATAATGTTTTTTCCAAGGATTTCCACTCCTTAATCCATATGTTTCCATTATTCCAGAGCACAGAACCATGTGCAGTAGGGAAGCGTTCTGTCTGTCTTTAAAACTTATAATGAAACCATAGTGTAAGCTCCTTGTTGTTTATTTCTGAATCAGTGACCTGTATTATTTAAAGTATCCATTTGTGTGCATACCTGTTTGTATATTTGTCTGTGAATGTGCATTTGGCCTTGTGTGTGTGCTGTGAATGTGTATGTTTGTGGTGTGTGTGTGGGCGGGAGGGGGGGGGTCTGATGTCTGTGTGAGTGCACACATAGCAAATTCCTCTGCAGCGCAAATATGCATTTGCTCACAGTGCAACACTGGGCAGGATATTTTAATCCATTAAATATCAATTACCGCACTGACCATTTTCTCTGCCTTGAATCAAAATGAATATTGATTTTAAGAGCTCTTAAATCAGTGTCATTCCCTGTACCCTGGCTTTATGCTTTTTGGGCTGTTAATTACCCATAATTCCAAACCCAATATCTATAATTTATGAGGAGTCCAGTGGTTAAGTCCTTGGGTGTTTGACTTCTTTACTCAGAGTAATTATTCTGTCCTTTATCAAACAAACAGACAAACACACAGAAATCCTCCAGGCCCTGAACGTAAGGACTATTTATATGTAATTTGGTCAATAAGTTTCATAACAACAACATGCTTTCATAACCATTCAATCAGAATCAAATTAATTATGTAATAAGCAAGTGAGAAGATCGATGCTTTGCATGTATGACCTCACCATCGCTGTTATGGTTAATTCCCACTAGCGTAGGCAATATTTCTGTGTGTGTAGCCTTTCTGGACTGATAATTCTTTGTATGTAGTCATTCTACGCAGCGTCTCATGTACGCGTTGCTTCACATTTATAAAATATCAGTCAGTTGCAGTAATTTCTTTAATTTGATTTCTTCAAAAGCGTTAAGTGACTTCTTTCACCCTAATGCATAGCCTACACTGTACATGTGCTCTTCCGTCTCCAGTAGAGATTATTATGGTAATTCTTTAACACCGTTTCTGGTTGCCCTTCTCTCTCCATCCGTATTAATCCGTACATTTCTCTTGCCAGAGAGCTTGTGTTTATGTAAGGCGGGAGTACTGCGATACTGTAGTGCTCTCACCAGGGCAATAAAAATTGAGCTGCTTATAAAAACCTCATGTGGAATAGGAGGCTGCGCTGGGACTGTGGTATGTGAGTTTATATAACAGAAATGATGAGGATGTGTCTCTGAATGAAAGACTAAGGTTAATCTTACTCATCAGGCCATCTGTTTTTATTCTTGCCAAGAACAATGTTTACACTATTTGTGCTGGACATGACACAGCACTATTTGTGCATGTGTGCTTGCATTTATACATAGTTGTGTGTGTGCCTGTGTAATGTGTGTATAGATCAGTGTATCTTACACCCAAACCCAAGGTGAACCCAAATATGTATATGTGTGTGTGTGTGTGTGTGTGTGTGTGTCCATTCACACACTTCCATGTGTGTTTGTATTCTGTCCCCTTTCCCCTTCCCATCCTTGGTGCCCTCCTCACTCATAGATGCATCTGTGTGTCTTAGGCTCCATTGCTGTTGCCCCTGGGGCCACCTCGGGCTCTGGGGCCACCCATATGCATGCTCTTAGACACAGGAAATAGAGGTTTGGAATGGGGGATGATCATTAGCTCAGACAGCAGAGACGTGGCCCGTTGCCACTAGGCAGTATCTCTGTCCCTCCTCTGGGGCCAGAGTTAAGAGGACATGAGGTGTGTGTGTGTGTGTGTGTGTGTGTGTGTGTGTGTGTGTGTGTGTGTGGCCCCGATCTGATTGAGCATTCACATCCAGGCCGCCTGCTGAGCTCTGATCCGCGCGACATTGGCCTTGACAATGGTAGCCTCCCCCACCACCCACATACCTTCTGAAAAAGGGATAAGACACTATTAGACAAATTCGGGGGATGAGGCAGACAAAACAGACCCAATGGGGGCTACTGGCGGGCGTATTTACAGAATGAAATTAAATCAGTGCCATTCAAGAACAAAAAAATAAACAGTTCTGTCTTGGAAACCCTTACCAGGGATTAATCAATACCCGTGTTTGAGCACCATTACATTCGTCTCGCTCGAGCCCTCAGGGGGAAGGCCCCTCTGAAGAAGGTGCCCAGTCTCCTCTGAGGAATTGTCTCTGCCATCAAATCTATTGCCCCGGGTCAATCTTTGACCAGTTAGAGCCCAGGAGATGTTCGATTTTGTTGATTGTGATCTATTTTTAGTGCAGGCCTCATTGTCACAGTTCATCTACAACTCACTGGTGGAATTTTGAACTTTTTTAGGGACCTGTAAGAAATTTATCAAAGCAGCATACGAACTAGCCAAAAATGATGTTTGTTTTCCTTTTTTTCACCCAAGTGGCAGAGTTTGTCTTGCAAAATACACAGCGATATCATAAAAAGATACCCTACAGTGTCTTGCTAGTTAAACCAAAATTGCAGCCTTAGAGAATAACAATGTCAACTGGCATATTTTCCACACACCCTACTGCCACATGATAAGCCATTACACACCAAAACAGACTCTCATTTAGTGTTTAGAAACTCTCAATTTGTCAGTTGGATCTAACCCCAATGTTCCAATTAAAACTCAGTAGTTTCTGACAGCAAACGACATCCAGTGGAGCAGCCTGCAGGTGTGCTTCTCCTTTGCATTGAGGGTGCTTAGCAGGCAAATGTACTAATAGATCTGTTTTGTTAAGGGGAGATCCCTTGGCTTTATGTGGGCAAATCATTGCCACTCAGAATCAATGCAGTTGTATCTGCATGGCATTAAACCAATTGGTTGCTGCTTGCTGCTCAAGAGGATTCACAAAGCTTAGTTTTACATTTGATGTCCGGTACGTACAACCAGCTCAGCCGCAAGGCAGGTTTTTGAGAGACGTTGCACAACAAATGCATTCCTCTAAATCTTGTGGCTCTGACATTGCCATCAGTAACTTTTTTTTGAGAATTTCAATCAGCAATAGGCAAGTTATCATGATCATCTAATTACACCTGTTAATCGGTTGCCCAGGCAACCTTGCTCATAAAGCATGTGAGTGTGACAAACAAAGTTTATTTATTTGTTTGTTTGTTTGTTGTGTGAGTAGGATGCCTGCTTTTTGACTCCTTGCCCTTTGCAACAGTGATGATGGAGCAGTCAGCAGGACATTCTGGCTCATTACCCTTTGGTCTTCTTTTGCTCTGGGTTCCTTGGTGTTGCTGTGTGGACTGTAGTGCATGGATTTTCCCTTGAACGCACTGGCTACTTTGATGAGCAGCTATTGCTCCCTGGAATGAATACCCTCATGCCATCGCTTTGAATGAGATCCATGATTAAAACAATAATAAGCTGCTCCAGATATTAATATGCAGTGTGTCTGTGACCGAGTGGGATTGTACACAACCCCATGCATTATTTGAAATAAAATCAATTACAGAGAGTAGTAAATGACACTGATTAGTTTTAGCATTTAAATGAAAATGAATCAGCGGCAGGATTGCAAATTAAAAAGTTTACCCAATGCCTTTGTATCGCCTCAGTGGAAATCGCAACAGGGACTTACAGAAGTTCCCTCTTGAACTCCAGGCTGGCGGGCATGATGGCAATGCATATTTGATGAGTGAGGTCGCTGAACTCTTCATCTCAGGCAGATGTGTTGACGTACTTTAATTGAATCACGGACACCCCAGCCTCATTGGCTGTTGTAATGGGCCCAGTGCTGCATCACTGGTTTAAAACTTGGCAACTTCATCCGTTCTGGCAAGAGTTATCGCCATCAAATGAACAACTTTCCTGAAAGGACTGAAATGACTGCCAATGACAATGAGCCTTTGTCATTTGCAAAGGCTCATAAATGAGAAGTATTTTGTTTGCATTTCTAAACGACCTAGACATTTAACAGATCTTGGCCCTCTTTGGGATGAAAAACTTTCATTTTCCAGCCCTTTTCCCAACTCCCCCACTCAAAGGGAGTGATTTTTTATTGGTCTATTGCTTAGATGTGCCAGGTTTAAAATGATTCCGTCCCCCTATCCACCTCTAACAGCGAGTACATCTCAGTCATTAGAATGTGAATTCCATCCCCCAGATTTAATTACGCTTCCCTAAATTTTTCCCCACACTGCCGTATCACTCAAACTCATTTTTTCTCTAATCGGCTGCATAGTGGTAGCAGGAACTCAGACCTTCGTATCTCTGATTCATATTTTATTCCCCTCAGTTTTCATTCATTGAAATTGGTGCAAGGTCCTTTTTTCCACAAAAGTGGATGATAGACATCTGCATACATTTTCATTGCGTGGGTGTGCATTCAACTAGTTTTTTTTTTCAGCTGAAAGAAATGATAACAGTTAAATTTAAATCAGTGCCCCTTTTGCTGCACCTTGCAGATACGTTGCAAAATAATTCTTAAAGACAAATGATAAGACTCTACAGGTGATGTTTGACTGGGTAAGGTTAAGCAAATAATTTAAGCATCAATATGTTTTATAACCTCACACAGGTAATATTTTGTCCTTTTTAGAGGTGAGCTGAGGATTGATGTGAATACTCACTCTCTCTCTCGCTGTGTGTGTGTGTGTGTGTGTGTGTGTGTGTGTGTGTGTGTGTGTGTGTGTGTTCACTTTGCTGCAGTAGAGTGCCCCCAAGTGGCCTGATCATCTCTTTGCCAAACCAGTGATGCACAACTGTTTAATCATGTGATAGTTCTTAAAACTCAACAAATGATCTCTCTCTCTCTCTTTCTCAAATAGAAATAAGTACTTCAACTAAGCACACAAAAGAGCCGTCAAATGACTTCTGGGTGAGACTCCATGTACAGTTTATGTGAAACAACCTGTAGTGGCTGCCAACTCATCTGTCTGAGGGCAATTCAAACAGGCTTTGAATTTCTATTATATAGCTAGATGATTAGGCAGTTTTGCCTGTAGGTAGTGAGGCAGGCTTACAACCGTGGGGATACACACAGTTGTGCAGAGCACAGCAGATGTTGTAGAGACCTGCAGCAAGTGAAGGGTTGAACTGTGCTAGAACTCTCTCTCTCTCTGTCTCACACACACACACACACATACAGTATATACACATAGATAGAGATACTCTCTCTCTTTTTTCTCTCTCTCTCTCTCTCTCTCTCTCACACACAAGCACACACACGCATACATACATGCACACACACAGATAGAGAATGAGACAGAGAGAGACAAACAGAGAGAGAGAAGCACCTCCACAATCCATTATTCATCTCTTCCCTCACAGCACATCAGCAGCCTGATTGCTCCTGGCACTCTGTGTCCCACCCACATCCCATCCAGTGAGGGGAAAGACAGACACACACTCACTCACTCACTCTCTAATTAACTCACTCATTCAACTCACTCTCTCATTAAGTCACTTACTCACTCACTCATTCACTCACTTCTTTCATTAACTCATTCATTTACTCACTCTCTCATTAAGTCACTCACTCACTCATTCACTCTCTCACTCACTCACTCATTCACTCACTCTCCCATTAACTCACTCACTCATTCACTCACTAACTCATTCACCCCCTCACTCACTAACTCATTCACCCCCTCACTCACTAACTCATTAACTCACTCACTCATTCACTCACTCACCCACTCATTCACTTCTTCACTCACTCACCCACGCACTCATTCACTCACTCTAACTCATTCACTCACTCATTCACTCACTCACTCAGAGCACGGAAAACTACACGTACACTTACCCATATGTGAGTGTCACATAACGTCACCATATAAACCTTTTCATGATCTTCTGTGTATGAGGGCTTGACTCTGGTTTGCTTAACGGGGTATGAAGGTGGGAGGTTGGTCCATTTCAGTGTAGTCAGAACTGATGCCAGCGCTCACAGTGTGTTAACTCAAAGATATTGTCCCTTTGAATGTTCCTTTTTGATTTGATTTCAAGCCCCTCCCACACTTACACACAAGCACACAGATGCTCACACACATACACACACACTCAAGCACATATATCACAAGTTCACTAATTCAAGAGGAATTTAAAAGTTCAATAGAAATTAGGTTTTTTTTTTAATTATGTGTTGGGACAGTGTGCAGTCCTATAATTCCTCTTATAGTTTTATATAGTTGGAGTACAAGGTGGTTTCAAAGACACCACAATTGTTTGTCTCATTCATAAAACTCTAAGGCAGGGATGTGGCGATAACTGCTATTATTGTGTCGTTACACACCGATCATAAATGTTTCCCCATTCGTGTCCTTTAAAAAAAAAAAAAACAATGTCCTTGTCTGTGTCCTCCTTGGCATCCAAGCTGGCAGGACCTGCCAAATCCCAATAAAGAAATAGTTTGATAACAAGATTTGATTTAAATACACAAATGCACAAGTCTTCTGTGCTTTTTAGGCATGCGTTGAATAAAATGTGGCCTAATCTTTGTTTTACTTGGCAGACATATCTCTCTTCAGGCACAGATTCAGTTGTGTGTGTGTGTGTGTGTGTGTGTGTCTGTATTTCACTGGCAGAGTTAAATCTTACAGACTTTCTTTTGGCAAAGCAGGCAGTCTCTTGCTGTGGGATGACATTTACATTTACATTTATGTATGCAAGCATGTGTGTGTGTGTGTGCATGTGTGTGTTCATCTTTGTTTACGTTAAAACAACACTGTAGGATGGACTGAGTTTCTTGGTTGACAAAGCAAGCTTTTTTCTGGAAGGCACTATAACTGTCAATTCCAGTAAACTTCCATTTCTTTTTTTTTTCACCTTTTTGAGAGAGAGAGAAAGAGAGAGAGAGAGAGAGTGCTCAGGTAAAGGAAGACAGAGAAAAAAAACACACTGTGGAGACAGGTGCCAACAGCTCACTATTCAGTCTGACTCCATGCTGTTATAAGAGAAAGACTGAGAGAGGGAGAGAGAGAGAGAGAGAGAGAGAGAGAGAGAGAGTTCTCACTTCAAGACTAAACACAACCCCCACTTCCACAGATCATGGGTGAAGAAGCCGCTGCCTCTACCTGTGTCTGTGGAGGTTTAAGCAGAAGGAGACCTGCTGTGTTTTAATCCACTTCAAAGTCCAAATCTGCAGGTCTTTGCTTGCTCCATCTCTCTCTCTCTCTCTCTTTCTTGTTCTGTTTCTCTCTGGCTGCTAGGCCTGTGCTGGAGGGATTTGCCGATCAGATGTCAACTTAGAGTCCTGCTCTCAGTTGTGCACCTCTTCGTCTTCTTCCTTAATGCTGCATAAATCAAGAACGTTTTGCCTCACTTATTTGCCATCTTTTGCCAATTAAAGTAACACTCAGAAGTTATGGTGTAGAACAGTGTCTAGCTACTAGTCTGTACCACCCACAAACTTCCAGATATTCAGATAGAGTATGCTAACGGTGCTTGGTGCAATACAGTCAGTAATGTCATTGTAAGTTTCTTTATTTTGTGGTGTAGACTTCTCAACATGCAGTTGGAATATTGTGTCTTGTATGTTTTGAGTGTATATGGTAGGCAGTTGATATCTGGTCATTCACTGTGTGTTCGATTTTTTATTTATTTTTGCTACCCACGCTGGACAACCTCTACATCTTTGGCTCTCTGTTGTACCACCTCTTCATAGCTCACAGAGGGGGATGATCTTAGCAAAAACAAACCTACAACAAAAATATTCAAAAGAAATCCCTTGATCTTGAACTTAGAGAAAACAACAACAACTGAAACAACAAGTCTTAACCACTGGCACAGAAACGGCAGCCTCCATCTTGTATCAAATCAGTGAGTGGAAGAAGGAAGGACACAGGGGCACTTGAGAGGGCCACAGAGTGAGGTCAGGATGAAGGTGTGAATCTACCATGACATCCCTCATCCCTCTTCACTGTCACAGAGTGATCTGCACTTGCCAGTATCGTCCTCGTCACTTCTGTGGTCTCGGGGAGCTGTCATTGGGGAGTGGGTTGGGGGGATGGAGAGAGGATGGCTAAGGACATGGGTGACAAAGTCAGTTCACGGCAAACCCCCAAACCCACACACGCAAGCTTACACACACACACGCTCCCACATGCACACACTCCTCTCCTCTACTCTCGAGTAGATTTGATTGAGGCCCTCACCAAATCCAGACCCCTGTGGTGCCAGGCGACAGATGACTCTTATCAAAGTGTGGACGGCGCCTTCACTAACGCTTTTAAGATGGCAGATTGACCACTGAATGCCAATTAAGAAAGTGTCAGAGGAACTCTGCAGGGAGGACTCGGTGATTTACTGTTACTGGGTGACTTCTTCACTTAAAAGTCTTCAATGGGTCTAGCAGTATGAAACCAAGCAAGCGTCTGAGAACAGGCTTTTACTGCAGTCAGGCATTCGATTAATTCCTCTGATGTTCTTCTAAAACAGTACAGAGTTGACCTTAATTGAGTGACATGATGATAATTGGGAAGAAAGTCAATGACAGTCTGTGAAAGTTTAAAAAGTGTCCAGTGATAAAGTAGGCCTTTGTGGCTGTGCAGACACCCAGTGAAAACCAGCCAACCCATGGATGCTTAATATTTAAAGTCCACAGTGGCGGTGAAAAGGTCAGACAATGACACATAGTAAATACACTCCGGTGGTTTCTGTCTCCATCTGTGTTAATACACAGTTTAGCTGAAGAGTACTATGAGGCGTTTACTATTTTTCTTTTTCTCTCTCTCCTTCTATCCCTGTTTTCTGTCTCTCCTTGTCTCTATCTTTATCTCCTGTGTTAAGTTATGGTGCACATGTTTCACCATTGGACATAAACGTTGTTTTTTTTTACCATGTAAAATAATCATAGCATAATAATGTGAGAGATTTCATTAATGTTTTAACAATGAACTATACTTACCCTCTCTTTTTGTCTCTCCCTGTCATCCATCTCTTTTCTTTCTCTCACTCTCTTTCTCATCATGGTAATGGTTTGTTTTTTCAATACTCTTTTCTCTTGTTATTTTACACCTACTGTGCATTGGGTACCAAATCCAATACATATTTTGTTGTTTGATCTACTTATATGTCCTGATCTCTTCCTCCTTTTCCCTGCATTATTTTCTCCATACCTCCATCATTTGTCATCCTGTCTTCACTTCTGTTTCTTACTTTTGTCACTCTGGAGTTCTTCTCATGTTCTTGTCTTTTTTTACTCTGTTTATTGTTTTTTTCTGACATCCCCCTCCCTCCATCTTTTCTCTTTCAGACCATGACGTGCACCCGTGGGGGTGGGGACATGGGGTCGGCAGCTCTCGCATGAGGATGCCACAGCGGCTGCTGCTGTGGGAGCACGCCTCTTCCTCCTCCTCGTCCTCGTCTTCCTCCTCCTCCACCTCCTGTTCCTTGTCCTCCCTCTTCGGCACTACCTCGTCCTCCTCCATCGCCACCTCCTTGCGGTCCTTCTGCTCGTCCTGCTCGCGGTGGTGGTCGATGGAGGCCGAGCCCTTCACGTTGTTCTCCTCCTCCTCTTCCTCTTCTTTCTCCTCCTTCTCCTCCTCCTTCTCGTCGTCGCTGCTGCCGCCGCCGGCGCTCCCGATCCCGCGCGGCCAGTCGCCGCATCCGGCCGCCGGCATGGTGACGCTGGAGCAGAAGACCACCTTCGCCCTGGTACTTTTCCTCTTCCTGCTGCTGGGCGTGCTCATCGTGCGCTGCTTCCGCATCCTGCTCGACCCCTACCGCAGCATGCCAACCTCCACCTGGGCTGACGGCCTCGACGGCCTCGAGAAGGGACAGTTCGACTATACGCTGGCTTAGAGCCGAGGGGGCCACTGCACGCCGGCAGTCTGGAGGAAGGAACAACTCGACAGTACCATAGCGTTTAGGGATGGCTGGATGCCTTTAGACTGTATAGTCTGACTACGCAGCAGTTTACAGAGTGTGCACATGGTTCAAGGAAGAGACAGTTTGACTACATGCTGTCGGAGGGGAGGGGGAAAAAGCATGCACACACACACACACACACACACACACACAAATGTCCAAAGGTTTTTAAAAGTCTTTAACATGGGCAGATGCTCACTGAGATGGGTGTGCTACATTCATTAGCCTACACACATGTGTAGAGATATAGATAAAAATATATGTAGTCAGAGACATAGGCAAATAGACACACACACACACACACACACACACACACACACACACATACACACTTATGTAAGATGCAGTGTCATGAAGGTCTGTGCCTTTGCACTACTGATACAGAGATAGAAAATATGATAGAATGTAAGTATGGGAAAAGGTTTCTTAGATATGGAATTGTACAGGTTACAGGAACTGCGTTCCCTGCCAACTACCTTTCTGGAGACCCAGTGATGTGGGTTGTAATGGCCACCACAAGTATCTTAATGATGTTTTTCTTAACAAAGTTTGTGAGGAGCTCTCAGAATGGTTGACAACCACCACTCATCCTCATTCCATTTCAATGAGCTTCTTTACCAGCTCTGGTATTGTAAAAACTCCCATCTCCTCCACATTCTCCTGTACACTAATAGGTCAAATGACCCCTCATCCACTGGGAGTGTCCGCAAACGTCGCACATACATGCGACTTCCACTCCAGCCATCCCAGAATCACGGCCAGTTACCAAGCCAAACATGCTCATTTCAAGCACTCGCAGTTAAGCATTCCTATGAACAGACTAATAAAATACTTGTAATTTACTGAACGGTCTTAGAAAGGCTAACCGTACAAGAGGGATAATGTTCATTAGGTCCCAGTCTTTTGACTGCCTCCTCCTAGAAAACCTTGCTGGGATGGGAATTTCTGTGCTATCCTGCTCTTTGCTTGCTTCTACACTGATACAATTTTAGCAACATAGGATACATAGGAATTAAGACACACACAAACAGAGACCAAAATATTCTTAAATGTTTTAGGGGTGAAGAAATGTGTTCCATGTGATTTGTAGCATACACTCAAATGGGTAAGAGAGGGCAAATGAATAATGACAATGAATACACACCTCCACGATGGAGATGCAGGTACAAGGAAGCACACAGATTCATGTATCTGTACATTGAGTTGAATGGAACAGCATACAGATTGGGAGTTAGAAATGATAATGAGCCAAATATGTGCCCACCTTGGAAAACTATCTATATCCACCACACACAAACACAAGTTTTACAAAGTGTGTGAGAGGAACTTTGGTCTGCCTGATATTTGCTGGAGAGAGTGTGAATACCCTTTGTCCAGTTCAGTGTTCCTGGCAGGGTAGTTCTCTTTTTTCTTCACCTTTTACTACTCTTTCTCTCTCTCTCTCTCTCTCTCTCCCCCCTTCTATCTCTTTTGCCATTCTATCGGCTGTGCACTACTGCACAGCACTGCTCACAAAAGGCTTCTTCAACTTCAGCACTTTGAAATTCCCACCAATACTCTGACGCACATAAAGTGTTTACAGATTGTCATTGACAAACGAGAGGTCCTTATCTATGGAATGGCATGCTTTATCAGCAGTCCTCCAAGCAGAAACTCATCAATGGCATTTTTTAGCAGTCGTCTCAACTTCCCTGATTGGATATCGCACCCGCTGGCTAATCACAAAATGGCAACACGCTATCATTTAGCAGTAAACATTGCAAATCCTATTTGTTTACAAATCACACATTCCATGGCTGCTCCACTGAGCTGACTGATTAGCAGCACAATAAAATAATAATTAAATTAGAAGATTTGAAACACACACACGCACACACACACACAATATTTCATGTCAGTAGTTGCGATTAAGTGGCCGGAATACCCCTAATTTGTTTTGAATGAGATTCACATCTTATAGCTATGCTTCCGTTTGTCCTGTACAAAGTATACACACGACTGAACAAATATACACTAATTTGCTTTGGAGACAAACAAATAAAAAAACAAATCCACACTGCATACACCCTTACATGGTGCAAAGGGATGCACAATAAGAATACTACTGCCTGTGCTACTGCCTGATGAGTAACAAATGACTTTTTATTAGGGATTTCAAAGCCTCGTATGGCTTTCATTACTCAAACTCTCCATGCATCCTCAGTGTATTGCCATGGAGTCAGCACAGAGGTCTCTATAGGCTCAAGAGCCATTTTAGTGCCATTTGAAAACGCCTTTCCCTGGTACTTTTGCACAGCCCACTGATCCTCTGATAGTTAGGCTCTGCTTTTCTGATTGACAGTAGTAAAGGAAGGGCCTCAGTTCCTGTTCTGACCCACTGCATGTGTCTACTAACCTCATCCAAGTGTTAGTTTAGGAGTCAATGCAAATATCCTGTGTGACTTGGAGCTTGGATGTGGTCTTTCCACTGTTTGAAAGAAGATGAACGCTGCCACCGGTTTTAAACCCTTTTGAGAATTCATCAAAATGCTGTCTTTGTAAACTGAAAACAGTTCGACACATTTTGATGTGGAATCCATATCTGTGTCCTCACAAAGGCCATTTGATGTGATGTTGGTTTCAGTGTGTCTTCCACCTGAGTGTCAAATCTACTGACCCCACATCCAGCGATGGTTTCTTTTTATTGCACTATATTTCTCATCTGCGTGCCAGTCACTGCTATGAATGAGCCGATTAGACTGTCCAAATGTCGCTGAAAAGACATTTCTATGTCTAAACACATGGGAGTGATTTGTGACACAGAGCAATGAACTGAACTGGACCGAACGCTCATACTGTTAGGGGTTCCACTTCCTACCTGTTGAAGTACTGTTAAAAACAAAACTTCTGATGACCTGCCACACCTCTGACCCCTCTGCACTTATTCTGTCAGAATGGACTGCAGGCTGCATTCACGCACACACACACACACACACACACACACACTCACACACACAAACACACACACACATGCTGCTGTGACTGTTGGCTCCCTGTAAAAGCACTGTTCTCCTGAAGACACCTGCTTCGCTTCTCTTGAATAGGCTTGTATTCAACGCAAAACAGTTAAGCAGTGCTGAACACGTCTCTGCTTATGTGTATGTGTGATCTAAAAAACAAATAAGCAAGCAAACAAAAAACAAAAATGAGATGTCTAAGTATGTCCAACAACTTCCAACTTACAGGGTTCTTTGTGGGCAACGGGGTATGTGTCTGCCCTTACTTGTGATTGTAGAGATTTGTAGACCTGCCTACTGTTAACAATTCAAACTTTTATCTTCATTGCACTAGAGAACAAGATAAAAAAAAATAGAAGTCTATTTTCAGTCTGTGAAATAAAATGCATAGATGGTCTTTAGATCAGTCTGTGTGATTCCTTAAAAGTGCTGTTGAAATTTATGGTGATTAAAAATCCCAGTGACTACAAGCGTTCACCACTTCCTCGTGTGTCACACCTGCATTTGTGTGCTAAGTCTAACTATCAATAAACTTCTGTTTTCCTGTTTCATTAGTCTCACTCTGCCTTATGTCTCTTTGTCATCTTTCTTCCTGTTTGAATACAGAGATTTTTGTTCTCCCTCTCTCTCTTACTGCCTCAGGGTTTTCTAATTAAAGGAAAAACATAAATTTGGTTTATGTAGGAAACTTATTTAGAATCTGTTGCCATATTTAAATTATTTAAAACGTAGGACAAGAAGAAGATGGTTGTCAAGGTTTTTACAAGGAGGGACCCAATCACAGACCAGGGGCCAGGTTTCTGAAGCCTTCTTAACGATAAGTTGTTCTTAGTTATATCTCTACCTTAAGGTTATGACATGATTCCTGACATGTTCGTAGTTCAAGTATATCTTCTGTACGTCATACGTTCGTAAGAGTGGTCTGGTCTGGACCACTCTTAAGCTTTACCTTAACACAGCCAAGGAGATTCCACACCAGACTGACTTATGTCAACTACACACACACATACACACACACAAAATGTCTTTTCCCAAACAAGAGGTGCATTGGACATTGACTGCACCGATGTCCTGCAGTTGGCTGCAGCCAGTGTTGCATACTGTGTTGAAAATAGGTACTTTAATGATCCAAAAGGAAACACCACCAATAACCAATGGGATGCAATATGAATGGGCTTTCAACCCAAAATGCATCACTGGCTGCAGCCAGCTGGTAATGTCGAATTAGCCTTACTGCTGCAATCACAATGTGCAGGGACATACAGGCAGCTAAACTGAACCAGCAACAACCACAAAAATGAAAAACAGGTATGCAAACAAGATGGCAGGAAACAGACAACAGTAAATAAACAGGATGTCAGAGAATCAGATGGCACATGACATAACAGGCAAAGTGACCATCAGATCAGAACAAGCTGAAAAAGGCTCTTCCTCTAAACACGTCTAAGTTCCTGAATGACAAAATTATCAACTCAACCTATAAGAATCATGGACCAAGTCAACAACTCAAGCTCTATCTTCATCTCCACTGGTGAACAAGCTGCCACTGCTATTTATGGATTTTGTTTTCTGCTGGGCATCTCTGGGAACATTACAGTGGTGGTTTTCTTACTGCGTCACTTCAAGAGGGACAACTTTACCCTTCAGTTGATGCTGAACCTGGCCTCCTCAGACATCCTGTGTCTCCTCACTCTACCAGTGTGGATGTACAGCTTTATCCTCAGCTGGACTCTGGGCCTTGCTTTCTGCAAATTTACCAGCTTCATCACACATTCATCTCTTTACGTCAGTGTATTGACAGTCATGCTTCTCAGTGTGCAGAGGTATGTGCTGGTTCTGCATCACTTGATGTGGTTCAAGCTTGGCCAACGAGGAGAGAGGGCTGTGTTGGCGGGTGTGTGGGTACTCTCTAGCTTACTTGCCATCTTGCCAGCGACCACTTACAGCGTCTTCGAAGATGAGGACAGACTCCAGTGCAATCAAGTTGCCAGATCAGAGGGAGAGAAAGTGGGTGTTCTTTTACCAGAGACTGTGTTGTTTTATTTCATACCTTTGATCACTTTGACAGCTTCATACCTCTGCCTGTACAGGAAGGTTAGCGACAGAGCCCTGACCGACTACAAATTAGCACCTCTGGTGACAGGCATTATAGTGACATTTTTCATCTTTAGTACACCCTATGTTGTTGTTAGCGTAATGATTATGGCTACTCCTTCAGAACCATTTTTGTCTTTGAGAAAATTTGCATACAGGGGACCCAGACGTGCGGTGGAGAGCATCTTTGTGCTCAACAGTTGTGCGAATCCAATCCTGTATGCTTTCAACTTTCACGCTCTGCGTCAAAGTGCTGACAGAAATGTTCCACAAACTTCTAGTAACACACAGTAGTATATAGAATGTTAACCTGTGTAAGCATATATGTGTATAATTTTCTGAATATCAACAGAGGTTCACACATTGGACACTATGCATCTGTTAGGGTCATGTGGGAGGTATTTTATTCATTCTACTTTCTCCTTAAACCAGAAATTACAGGTAGTGTTTAATAAACTGCAGTTAATACATTGGTGTGGTCAAAACACTGTTTTTTCTATTTGCATAAAACAAAGAACTGTCTTATACTGAGAAATAATTTTGTCTGGTCTGTTCATACCATTGTCTTTTAGTCTGTATAGACTGTATACTACTAAGTTTTGTCAGTAACACTTCATTTAAAGGTGTCTACATAAGAGTGATATGAGCCTGTCATTGACATGACATAACACGTATTATGAACATAAATGACACTTCTTTAATGTTTAGGAATGTTGTCATTGAGTGGCATTTGGTTTTTGTAATGTCTGTACCCCAAATAGTGTTAATTTTACGTTACAAAACCAAATGACAACAGTCATAACCGTTAAAAAAGTGTCATTAATGTTCATGATATGTGCCATGTCATGCTAATGACAGGCTCATGTCACTCATATGTAGACACCTTCAAATAAAGTGTTACCATTTTGTCTATTGTTCTGATATTTCAATAGCAGCATGCCAGAACAACAACAAATCTTTAGTGATTTAAAATTCCAGTAAAGTGTTCATCCACTTTCTTTTCCATTTAAAATTCCAGTGAAGTGTTCATCCACTTCCTTGTGTTGCAGCTACATTTGTGTGTTATGAGTAAATCAACTTGCCTATTTTTCTTTCACTTGTCTCACTGTCACTATGCTTTTCTCTTTCTCTCTCTCTCTCTCTGTCTATCCATCTGTCTGTCTCTTTTTTTATGGTAAAATTAAACTTCTCTCTCTCAAATCATTATTTCTATTTCTTAAATGACACAGAGTTGACGCACTGATAAAATGATTATCTTGATTTTTACCTGCCAGCATGGTGAGCAAGTTATCAGCATGGTCAGCAAGTTATCATATCGTTGGGTACTACCAGTTACCACAGGTAATATGTAAATAAATACAATTAAACTACTCGTGAAATACCATTAAACACCTTAACCGTTACCAATAAAAGGCATTACCGAGTGTTACTTCAGGTACCATGTAGATAAATACATCATTTTTGTTGGAAAGTACTACAGTACCACGCTTTCTTACCGGCTATAAGCTTGAGTATCTACTGCAACTGAATTGATGGGTAATGTAATGTAGCAGGTGTGTCTAAGAGAGCGTGAATAAAAAAGCATGAATACAGTAATTCATCTTTGGCGGTATGGCTCCTGGGGACCTCTCTGCCCTTCCATGTGCAAATATGGAAAGCCTAATGCAGGCCACCATGGGGTACAGAACAAAGCAGGCATCCATGATGATTACATGACACTGATACTGTAAGTCAGGCCCGGTATGAAAGGAGGAGTTAGGGTGGGGGTGGGTTTCAATTTGGCTGGCATGGGAAGCAGAATGAAAAGGCATGGCAATGCAACTTTAAGTAAGGCACCCTGTGTAGAATTAGCAAATAATATGCATAGTGGGGGGGTTCAGAGCAATCGCCTAATTTAGTAATAGCTGAATGAGGCATGAGCTTGACTCCATGGCCTGCCTGATGAACTAATGCTGGCACCCCATTTGTCAATCCATCCAATCCATCCTCCACATATTTGAAGAACTACATTCCATGTACCTTTGCGTGTAAATGTAAATCCATGTAAATTTGTGCAGAAAGTCTATATAAACCAGTGGCTGACAAAAAATGGTGGCCTTTTTTGCAAATGCATTTTCAGTGAATTCAAAGAGAGGCCATGTGAAGTTATATAAAAGCATGATGTTTTCAGACATACTTTTTTCTAAACTATTTCACGTTCCTAGATGAGGACACAGTACAGTATCACCCGACTATGTGGAGTCCTGTATTTTAATAGGGTCTGGTAGCCTGACAAGCCAGACTATAACATCAAAATGGATAGTCTGGCCATGACTGACAGACTGGGCTAAATCTAAGGGGCGAAATTAGAGGTTGTCTTTCAAACTGCCTCTGTACGTTGATAAGCTACAACTAGGGTACGTCTAGGTGACTATAAGCACAGAAAGATGTGATTGGTCTAAGCAAACTTGGGAGAAGAGCTACTGAGGCCCTATGGCTCTTTTATAGATGTACCGGCTGAGCGAAACTATTTGCTACAGCTAGGGTACATCTAGATTTCTAGACTAAGAGTCTGGGGTTGTTAATCCCAATGAACTTTCGTTTGGATCCACTGCTGACTCCTCAATTTAATGACTAAACTATGTGTCTGTGTGTGACTGCCTGCCGAAAAAAACAAACAGAAAGGTGATGTCGAACCATGTAACTGACTGTGACTAGTTATAATTGGTTATGAAAATAGCCCATTGCTGACAGAACAGCCAGATAGAGGAAGAATAGCCCATGTACTCTGAGAGCAAGAAATATTTGAACTAAGGACTTAACAAAACATGCCAGAGAGGCAGCTCACCCCTGCCTTCAGTGCCCTCATAAAACTGTTTTATTTTTTGGGAGACATGCTGCTCCCACTTTCGTTCCTTAAGTAGAGTTAGGACTATTTATATTTCATTTGTTAATACAGCGTCTTTGGGGACTGAAAAGCTGGAGGTTCATGAGATATAACAGAATGTCTCCTTTTTTCTGTCTGGCATATTTTTGTAGAGTAAGTCAAAATAATAGGTCCCTATTTTCCTCTCTGTGTTGTTTGAAGCAAAATATCAGAAAAGAGTGACATGAACCTGCATAAACATGAAATGACACGTATCATGAACAAGTAATGACATTTCAAAATGTTTAAGACTGTTAAGTATCTTTCAGTTTTTGTGAAGTCTGACCTCCAAGTAGAGTCAACTTTACATTACAAAAAACGAATGACATTTCATGACAACAGTCTTGAACATTTTGAAGTGTCATTATATATTCATGATACATGTCATGTTATGTTTATGTCAATCTTGTATCGAAAACCTTGAGTAAAGCGTTACCAACAACAACAGGACAAAACACCACTGTGTACAATTGGCAAGTAGGACCGTGGTTAAAAGGCTCTTCCTCTAAACACTTCAACCACTTCCTGAATGAGAACATTATCAACTCAACCTTTATGAATCATGGACCATGACAACAACTCAAGCTCTATTTTCATCTCAGCTGGTGAACAAGCTGCCACTGCTATTCGTGGACTTTGTTTTCTGCTGGGCATCTCTGGGAACATTGCAGTGGTGGTTTTCTTACTGCGTCACTTCAAGAGGGACAATTTCACCCTTCAGCTGATGCTGAACCTGGCTGCCTCAGACATCCTTTGCCTCCTCAGTCTGCCAATGTGGATATGCAGCTTTCTGTTCGGCTGGACCATGGGTCTTGTTTTCTGCAAGTTCACCTGCTTCATTTCCTATACAGGCATTCACACCAGCGTGCTGACAGTCACACTTATGAGCGTGCAAAGGTATGCGTTGGTCTTGCATCGTCCACAGTGGTCCAAACTTAGTCAGCAAGGACAGAGGACTGTGTTGGCAAGTGTGTGGGTGCTTGCTGTTGCGTTGGCCATCTCCCCAGTGACCACCTTCAGTGTCATTGAGGATGACAATAAACTACACTGTGAACAGGTATTCAGATCAGAGAATGAGAAAGTAGGTGTTCTTCTATTGGAAACTGTGGCATTTTATGCCATACCACTGTGTATCCTGATGACTTCATACCTCTGCCTGCACAGGAAGGTTAGCGACAGAGCCCTGACCAACTACAAACTAGCACCTCTGTTAACTGCCATCATAATGACATTTTTCATCTTTATGACTCCCTACATTGTTGTGAGCATAATGATGATGGCTACCCCTTCGCACCCTCTTGGGACTGTGAGAAGGCTGCCTTACAGGGGACCCAAACGTGCCACACAGAGCATTGTTTTTCTCAACAGCTGTGTTAATCCTCTCCTGTATGCTTTCAATTTCCGCACTCTGCGTCAAAGCGCTGACAAAAATGTTACACAAACTTCAAATGATGTATAGCTAAGTATGTACATTTTCAACCTTGGTAAGCAAGTTATGTTCAGCTATAGCTTAATACTTGATCTTGTGTCTATATACAGTAACCCCTTCTACACTTATACCTATGTATACCTATGTAGGTCATTATAGGTATACTATACCTATGTTGTTTACTATCTATATTATAGAGTAAAACCACTGGCCAGATCAGTATTTTTGTGTGTGTGCATACTTTTGGTCACTAGATTAAAAGCTGACTGATTCTGGAAGTGGGCGAGGCTGTTTTTTTTTTATTATAAAGTAGAAATGGAAAGAGGAAGCAGAGAATCCAGAGGTACTTTCCTAGTTAAAAGCTAAACTAATGTGTTGCTTACCTGCTATCATGTAAATGCATAGATGGTCTTTAGATCAGTCTGTGTGATTCTTTGAAAAAGTGCTGTTTAAATCTATGGTGATAAAAATATCAAAATATTAGAACTACAAGCGTTCACCACCTCCTGTGCGTGTCACATTTGCATTTATATATGTTAAGTCTATGAAAATAAACTTCTATTTCCTGTTTCAGTGGTGTCATTTTGTCTCATTTCATTTATCCATCTGATTGTCTTACTCTTCTCCTTGATTTAATTTTTTTTTTCCAATTCCCATTCAACAAACACATATTGTGATACCAATTCGGTTAAGGAAATAGACTATAGATTGTAGGACAGTCCTTTCTTATCCAATATCATATTTAGAATTTGAACAGAATTATACACCATTGTTTAGAAGGCAATAGGACACAAGGACACAATAACTTGAAAGGCTCCTCCTCTTCACACCTCAACCACATCCTGAATGAAAACATTCTACTGACTGCCATTAAACATCATGAACGGTCAAAACAACTCAAACTTAACTTACATCTCAGCTGATCAAAGACACTTTATCCTCAGCTGGACGATGGCCCTGCTTTCTGCAGGTTAATCTGCTTCATCACCATTATGTGTACTCATGCCAGCGTGCTGACAGTCACACTTATACGTGTGCAGAGGCATATGCTGGTCCTGAATAGACCATAGTGGTACAAAGTGGTGAAACATGGAGAGTAGGCTGTGATGGTAGGCCTGTGGTTGCTATATAGCACATTCCTCATCTCTTCAGTGATTATGTTCAGCATCATTGAGGATGAGGGCCAACACTGGTGTGTGCTGATGTCATATATTAATCCTGTGCAGGAAGGTTAGTGACAGAGCCCTGTCCAACACCTGACTAGCAACACAAGTGACCTATGTCATAGTGACATTTTTCATGTTTAGTACTGTCTGTGTTGTTAGCATAATGGTGATGGCTACCCCTTCGCAATCTATTGTGTCTGTGGAAAAGGTTGTCTTACAAGGTCCCAGACATGCTGAGCATTGACTTCTTTAACAGCTGTGTAAATGCATTCCACAGTTTATAAAAACACGAACAGGAACTGACGTGCTTCTTTTTAAAGGGTAGAAATTCTGCCTCTCTCTCGCCTATCCAATCGATGTGAACTTCAATTTGGTCATACTTTACCTTGGCATGGCAAATATGAAAATTACCATCAATACCTTTTTTCTCCTTTAAATGACAATGTTAGAGAAATGTATGCTACTGGTGTCAGATCTTTACAGAAGTTTGTTTTTTGTTTTTTAAGATCCTCTGGATATCAGGTGACTTTTTTTCCTCTCTACTTTTTGGAACAAAATATTGTGACCAGTAAAACAAGCGCTAAAAGTTTCATCTGGTTCTTTATTGATATTTGGTTATGGAAATAGGCCACGTACCTTTGCCCTTTTCCTCCAATGCTATATGTAAAACATGAACTAAAGAGCAAGGAAATAAGCAGTGGTGAATAGTCAGATGGAAGTAAAAAGGACAAAATGTGAAGTTCCTTTAAACACCACTGCACCTCTAAATTCCTGAATGACAACATTATCGACTCAGCCATTAAGAATCATGGACCATGACAACAACTCAAGCTCTATTTTCATCTCCGCTGGTGAAAAAGCTTCCATTGCTATTCGTGGACTTTGTTTTCTGCTGGGCATCTCTGGGAACATTACAGTGGTGGTTTTCTTGCTGCGTCACTTCAAGAGGGACAACTTTACCCTCAAGCTGATGCTGAACCTGGCTGCCTCAGACATTCTGTGTCTCCTCACTCTACCAGTGTGGATATGCGACCTTCTTTTTGGCTGGACCATGGGCCTTGCTTTCTGCAAGATGGTCTACTTTATTGCCTATACAGGCATTCAAGCCAGTGTGCTGTCAGTCACACTTATGAGTGTACACCGGTACTTGCTGGTCTTATATCGTCCTCAGTGGTCCAAACTTGGCCATAGAGGTGAAAGGGCTGTGTTGACAGGTGTGTGGGTGCTTGCTGGCCTACTGTCCATCTCTACAGTTATCAGTGTCACAATCTTTGAAGATGAGGGTAAAGTCACCTGTGAGCAGGTTGTCAGATCAGAGGGTGAGAAAGTGGCTGTTCTTCTACTGGAAATCGTATTGTTTTATGTCATACCTTTGAGTACCATGACAACCTCATACCTCTGCCTGCACAAGAAGGTTAGTTACAGAGTCCTGACCAACAACAGACTAGCATCTCTGGTGTCCACCATCATAGTGACATTTTTCTTGTGTAGCACTCCTTATGTGGTTGTTAGCATAATGATGATGGCTACCCCTCTGCAACTTATTGGCTCTGTGAGAAGGCTGCCTCACAGGGAACCTAGACGTGTAGTGCAGAGCATTGTTTATCTAAACAGTAGTGTGAATCCACTCCTGTATGCTTTCAATTTCCGCTCTCTGCGTCAAAGTGCTGATAAAAATGTTGCACAAATTTCAAGTAATGTGAAGGACAGTGCACCAAGCATAGCAACTTTAGCATAGGTAAGTATACCATTTTGGGTGCATCAGCAGAGTGATATACTGGTGTAGTCACAGTATAGATAACACCATATGTGGAGTAATATAGCATATTTATAACAGATGTTGTAATAAAGTGGTTAACTAGACTGTAAAAAAATCATAATCAGTAGATGTTTTTTTGTTTAGTTTAGTTTTTTTCCAGAAAGTGAGGCTGTTGTGCCTTTTGAGGGGAGTGAAATGCATTGTTAATAGCAGTGTCTTTTTTGTATATGAACATGTGTAATTCGGAAAGCCGTTTCTCTGTTTTGAGAGGAAAAGTAGAAAAGTAGAAGAAACAGTAACAACACAGGCAAAATTTCACTCATCTTCAAATAATGTAATAGCAAGCATATGCATTATGTATTTTGTCTTGTTTGCTTACACTTGCATCTCATAACAGCCACACTGTGTATGTTGTATTATACTGAACTGGTATCAACTGCTGCATGATTGAGAGTGTCCTGACTGGATTCATCACAGTGTGGCTGGGAAATCTGTCTGCCTGTGATCTTAAACTTCTGTCAAGAACTATAGGGACAGCATCTAAAACGATAGGAGCTGACCGACCTACCCCAGCTCTAGACCATCTACTCCACCCACTGTCAGAGAAGGGCTGAATCCATCATTAAAGATGTTTGTCATCCATCTAACTCTCTCTTCTCCCTGCTCCCTCTGGGAAATGTGACCAGAGTATTTCCTCCCACACCACCAAGACTCAAGAACTTTTTTTTCCCCACAAGCTGTCAGAATCCTAAACAGACAGTGACCTGTACTGCTCAATTACACTTGGTATCCAGTACCACAAGCACTGTTTGCGCTTTTTTTTACCAATGTATATTTCCATAAACAGATTATTTTAATTATTTATTTATGTATGTAGAACTCTCAGGGTTTTTTATAATGTGGTGATTGTTGTATGTATACTGGCTTTGCATGTGTGTGTGTGTGTCCGTGTAACTGTGTGTATACCTGTACACCAGGGGTGGCCAAACTCTTCAGTTTGCGGGCCACATCCTGAAAAATCTAAGATGCCAAGGGCCAATGCAAAATTAAGAGCCTGGTTTTTAACCAGTTTCAAGTGAGAGAGCGACTGCAGGCTGCCTAATGCTACACTGTTTAATGATATTACTGACAAGCACGTCACACTAGCACTGAAACTATGATGTGCGATGGATATATAATAATAGATTCATGTAACAATGGGCCACTACATCTTATTTTTTGACTTCATGGCGGGCCACAAGAAAGAGAGCAGAGGGCTGCAATGGCCACAGGCCTTACTTTGGCCACCCCTGCTGTATGCACTGTATGCTTGCATGCATATGATGTATGAATGATTGCACACTGTTGATCAAACTTCTATAGCCCAGTTTCATGCTTTCCCCCTACTATACACTTTATGTCAGCAACTGTGGCACAAGAATTTCACTGTATTGCAAAGTGTATGCGACAATAAAACTGAACTGAACAGCTACAACCAAATTCTGTTTAGGGCCTACATACTTGGCCATTACTGTAAAAGATTATTCTAATTTTGGATATAGTAATAGTACCCATAAAAGTGTAATGGGTGCTAGGGGGAGGCTAATGATTTGTGTGGGGTATTGATATATATGCTGTCAGTATCTTCTGTTTGTTGTTTCAACATTGATTTGTGGTTTCGGCTCTATGAATGAAGAGGCCGCTTTGTCTGCAGAATGTCAACAGGAATCAACGGAGACTGTGTGAATTCTCTCTAAGGTTGCAGGAACTCTGTAAAAAGCTACAGCAAAGAGACTCTGACCGTATTTGTAATCTGGATACATTGATGCGTGATCAATTTGTGGGTGAATTACAAGATGAGGTGTTGAATTGTGTACCCTCATTCGCTCTTCTGAAGGTCTGTCTTTTGCATCTATTTGTCAAGAGCCCTCTACACACCTAGAAACAATTGGAGAAATTTACCTGGCTGCATGTGATGCTGTTGAATGCATGTGATGCTGTGATGCTGTTACTTGTTGTAGTGCACACGTACCATTTTATTGACAGGCCTATTAAATGACTGAGAATATTTATTTATCATGGAAATAATATTAAATATTCATGTACCTGCAGTGTGCTGGTGGGAATCACTGCTAGGGAGTGGTGGGCAGAATTGATGAAGCAGATACAAGAGGCGGTGGCTATTACAATCACACTATATGCAGAGAGACTGTAGGCTAGAAACAACGCTGATGGTAGTAAGTGCATCAGTCAGGATACATCCAAAGCATGTCAGCAAAGAAACATTAAATCATGGCTCTCATCTTTAACCCTAAGCCCACTGATGCGGCTGCATGACGAAATGCCTGACATTGTGGAATAGTCTATTTTTTGCTAATAGTTGACAAGAATGCATATGTATTTTGTAGTGTTTAGACTCTTTAACATCAGTGCTAACTGTTCCCTGTTGTGGCATCATAGTGACAGATGTCTAACCTGCAGTTCGTGTTTGTTGGGCATGAATATTCTTCGCCACTGTTGGTCTGTTCTTCTTAAGGATGGAATACATCCAAGAGAGTATGCCAACCCTGGCGTAGAACCGGAAGCCACCCCATCTGGATGGCAAGCTTGGACTGCTGCAATGACGCTTTGCAATGAGAAAGCCAGATTTCAGGATGGACACGGTGAAGTAAGTTATGTGTGAGTGCTGGCCAACTCAGAAGTGCCACCCTGGAGCAGAGATGGTTCTCTCAGTACGTGTACGTGGTGGGCCAGGGGGTCGGCCATACTTGGCCATACTACATGGTTGAGGCAACACCCGAGACTACAGCTTACTTGGTAGCGCGGACTGTGATGTCGGCTAAAGACTACAAACAATTTGTGTAGTCGCCCTCTTTTTCTAAAAAATATCAAAAGCTGGCTCAATTGTCCTTGATTAAGCCCATAGATGTCATCTCTGGTGCTGTGAAGCTGTCGATGGAGGTGGCCAGAGTCATGGAAGTCTACCACCAACCAGAGGCTTCCATTAGCAAGTTTTTGTTTTAACTGACAAAGATTATGGTGGTGCACACACAATTTTTCATGAGATCCCTACAGGAGATGCAGCCCCTGTTCGACAACGATGCCGTCAAATTTCCCCTAGCCCCTGCAGGTACTCTTGCAAGATCTACTGGAGGCTGATGTTATCCATAAAAATAGGAGTCTATGAGCTTCGCCAATAGTATTGGTGAAGAAAACAAAGGGGTCCACACGTTTTTGTGTGGACTACCATAAGTTAAATAGTGTTACATGTAAAGATGCTTTACAATGCCTACGTGATTAGGAATCTTTGACTATGTTGTCCCAAGCTAAATTCTTTTCCACTCTTGACCTTGCCAGTAGATACTGTTCCAGTTCATTCAGACAGGGGAAAAAATAACTTTACAATACCTATGGGCTTGTATGAGTGGGATCGTATGCCTTTTGGGGTATACAATGGCCTAGCAACTTTTCAAAGGTTAATGGAGGATTGCTTGGGTAATTTGAATTATGAAAGTTTATAGAACAGTCTGTTTGATAGTCATATCTAAAACATGAAGGAGGAATACAAGAAAGGCGGTGGTGAAAAGGAGGACATTAATGTTCTTCCTCTAGATACCTCTCCTAATTCCTGAAAAGTATTTTAGACTGTTGAGCATCATGACCATGACAATAACTCAAACCCTATGGACATCTCAGCAGCTGGATTTTGTCTTCTGCTGGACTTCTCTGGGAACAAATATGGTTACAATATGTCTAGTTCAACATTTCCCTCTCTTTACTGTTTGGAGTAAAATATTTCTCCATATGACGTACTCTGTGGATAAACAAACGCACGCTTTGACACAAATTTGGTTATGGAAATAGAGGACAGTCTGCTGGTGTCCAAAGTCATATTTAAAGCTTCGGACAGGAAGACGACAATAGTGCACCGACAGCGAAAAAGGCTTGAACGAGGTAAGATCCTCCTTCTCTAAACACCACTACCAATTTGTTTTCTGCTGGGCCTCTCTGGGAACATTGCAGTGGTGGTTTTTTTACTGCGTCACTTCAAGAGGGACAACTTCACCCTCCAGCTGATGCTGAACCTGGCTGCCTCAGACATCCTGTGTCTCCTAACTCTGCCAGTGTGGATGTATTGCATTCTCTTTGGCTGGACCATGTACCTTGCTTTCTGCAAGTTTATCTACTTTGTCACTCAGACAGGCATTTACACCAGCACTTACACTTTCACATTCATGAGTGTGCATAGGTATGTACTGGTCCTGCATCATTTGATGTGGAGCAAACTTGGCCAACAAGGAGAGAGAGGAATATTGGTGGGTTTGTGGGTACTTGCTGGTGTGGTCGCCTCTGCTCCAATAATCACATTAAGTGTCATTGAAGATAAGGGTAAACTACATTGTGAGCAAGTAGTTACATCTGAGGGTGAGAAACTTGCTGGCTTTCTACCAGAAATCGTGTTGGTTTATTTCATATCATTGACTGTCCTAATGACTTCATATCTCTGCCTCCAGGGAAAGAATAGTGACAGAGCCATGACCAACTACAGGCGAGCACCCCTTGTGACCACCATCATTGTGACATTTTTTTTCTTTACTACTCCCTATGTTGTTGTTAACATTATGATAATGGCCACTCAATTGCAACCTGTTTTGTCTGTGAGAAGGCTGCCGTACATAGAACCCAGAAAAGCCACAAAGAGCATTGTTTTTTTCAATTCTTGTGTAAATCCACTCTTATATGCTTACAACTTTCATGCTCTGCATTAAAGTGCTGACAAAAATGTTCCACAAACTGCTAATAATGCATAGCATAATATAGCAATTATAGCCTAAGTACGCATGCATGTGTGTTACATGTTTTATTTGTTCATGTCATTGACTTTTAGCCTACATATATTGTCTATGCTGTCTATTGCAGACATGTGCAGAGGGGTTATTTTTGGTATTTAAGCCCCTGACCATTTGCTCCTTCATGTCCACATTAAGGAGCAATTAAACATGAACATTTTTAATAATGTATGAATAATAATTCAATTCCAAAACCTACATTTTATTAAATAAAATATGTTCTCTTTCAGTTGAAGCATTTCAGTGCCACCTGCTGGGATATCACCTTGGAGATACTATTATCACTGATACCTCTAGCACTACGTCTGACGTAGTCAGACATCAAGTGCCTGCTTGCATCATCTCAGCCCTCAGGCTATAAAAAGCAAGGGAAAGTGTACCATCTCCCTCTTTCACCTTTCAGCGCTTTACTTTTAATTGGTGGAGTCTCGTGTTCTTACGAGAACCGAGGTTATCTGCCGTTTGTCCACGTAGCCGCTTTTGGTTGACATGTTCTTTGACCACCCATCCACTCACGTAGGCCTTTGTAACAAGAAATATTTTGCAAATGAAATTATGTTAGTGACCAGCATAAACACTGTAAAAAAAAAGTCATTCCATGGGTATTTAATTAACCAATAATGCATAGAATAGTAATGCATAGAATAGTAAGCATTTTTGTGTGTAAAATAACATGTTTTTTTGTCTGGTCTCTTCTTCTCATTGTCTTTTAGTGTATATAAATTGTCTATGTTCTGATATATGAATTTGGAAGTAGATAAACATTAAGGGAATTTCTAAAGGTTGTCTTCTGAAGAGACATCACAGAATAAACATAAAATGTACATTTTAGAGTAAAACTAAAGTAACATGTTAGGCTTATTTTCCTGCCGCTGTGTAAAATGTATACTGTATGTATATATGTGCATGCTTAATGACATTGAGCATATTTTCTTTTTTTGGTTTGGGTAACTGGTAAAATGTTGTTCTTGTCTTCATATCCAATGTCCAACTGCCTGCCTTCATCCTATTTGTACGGAGTTGAGCAATTATCTTGCAACATGAAAAACAAATGATCTTTTTTGAGGTTAAAAAAAGTATAAACTATGATGTCATTTGTTAATGGAAATAGTAAATAGTCCTCATTTATATAGCACTTTTCTACTGCTGCGAGCACTCAAAGCGCTTTACAATGTACGCCTCACATTCACCTATTCACACACTAGTGGCGGAGGCTGCCATGCTAGGTGCCAACTATTACTGTTACCACCTGCGCCACCATCGCCTCTAGACCATAGATAATACAACAGTCTATTTGATAATAGTTAGTATCATTTGTAAAACATGACAGAGGAATGGAGAAGTGGCTGTCGGGGAGGGTAAACAGAATGTCTGGTTCTTGTTGAAAGGTAAAATCCAGTTTAAACAGAAGAGACAGATTTTAAAAGTATTCCAGTAATCCTGTGTTTACGAACGGTTTTCAGTGTGCCGCCATGTTGGATCTCCTCCAGAGTCTCATGATAGTTTCAGTGCATCTCTCGTTGCCATTCCTCCCAAAGCACCCCGTCTCCCTATCCTTGTTACAGTCCACTATACCTCAAGCTGAACTGTCCACCATATGGTGACGATAGTGCTTCTCATGCGCACCATTTTATATCAACAGTTCATTAGAATCTGCGAGACTTGACCCACCGCGTATCCCTTCTATCCAGGACCTCCCTAGATGACAGTATCTGACTTGTGTTCACAGTGTAATGCAGCGGTATGCACAGTGTGACAGGAACGCTGTTTCGCTCCCTACATTGTCTGTAGAAAAAAAACTGATGATATAATGATTTGAACGAGAGAAATGACAAAGTAGAATATGTAGTTGTGAATAAATTTTGTTTTCTTTATTATGAGGAGGCCATGTGTCCATGGCCTCCGGGAAAATACACCACTGGTTACAAATATAATCTTGATTCTCTGTAGAGCTGTCGGGCCAAGCAGTCAGATCAGGAGCAGTGGCGGCATAAAGTTAGCATGTGTATAGTTTACATTGCTTGCCACTGGTAACTATTACACATACAGGAGTCATAAAGGCAAGTGATAAAGGCTGTCCTAGCCATGGTGGTCTCACTGTTCATTGGAAACACCCATACAAGCTCCCCAGGAGATCTGCGTGGAGAGGGCTCTCAGGGTGAGGCAAGGCATGGAAATGGGCCTCAGCTTTTGCTTTTGCAGGGCATGGCCCACTGACTGTGTCCCATATCAGATGAACAACTCAGTCTAGCGCAGGCTACGAGTTTATGAAGGCAAAGTTGCTCCTCATTTTTGAAGTCCCAATACAAGAGATTGTCGCAACACAGTTGAATTATAGACATACTAATAAGTAAACACTCAACATGATGATGGGTAACATGCTTTACTTGAAAATGCCATGGCAGTATCCAGAAATGGCAAAAGTACACACTTTCCATACTCAAGTCAAAGTATAGATACTTGTAAAAACAAAACAAAAAAAAAACTAGGTATAAAGGTATAAGTACTGACTCAACTATTACTCAAGTAAAAATAGTGACACACAACCACTGAACTCTTCTTACAGTATATAAAAGTAAAAGGCACTCTAGTTTGTTTGAAGGACTATTTTACCAGTTGTTTCTTAGAAAATGAAAGTCTACAGTAGCCTACCCATTAAACAAGTCATAGTCTTTAACTATTTTAATTGTCCCGATATTGTTTCATAAGAAATTGTTTAATGTGTTCTACCAAGGATGAACAGGGAAAAAAAAAAAAAAACATTCTTTGTATGGGAAGCTCACTGGCTGAATAAGCCTATTAGTGAACTAACTTTTTTTAAAACAAGGGAATGTAAATGACAGCACAAACACTTTTTTTCATCTGCACATTTTCTAAAGCTCTGGATTCAACAAAGAAGTTTTACATTGTCCTCCAACTGTTTTTGGCACCTTTGCAGATGTTGCAAAGACTATACCCAATCAATTATTGTCCCATCCATCCATGTTAGAATTAACCCTGCATGATGTGAGTAAACAATGTAACAAGCCTGTTTTGACAATGTAAGGAGTAGAAAGTATAGATATCTCTCTTAAAAAGTAGGAAAGTAAAAGTCAAAGTGCAGATACCTGAAAATGCTCCACATCTCTGGTATCGTATGCCATCAGTGCTGTTTCTACTTTCTTCTTCTACTACTTTCATAAACTTCCTTTGTGGTTCTCATCACCATTTCCAAAATCATACACAGTTATTAGTAATAGCCAAGTATGTACACATACAGGTAATTTGGTCTGGCCATTGGTGTTAATATATCAGTACAATAAAGACAACAGACAACGTAGACTACATATTTAAGGAGACAAGACTATATATAATATATACTCTGCTATTTCTCTATATTATGTGTTTGATATGGCCAAATGCATGACAGTACATGAAAACAGAATATGAGAGTACATTAAACTATATATGCTTATCTAGTCTGAATTTGATATACTCTATACATCGTCTATACATCAAGTTTGTGTGACATTTTTGTCAGCACTCTCACGGCCAGTTTTCTCACAGACAAAACAGGTTGTGAACGGGTAGCCATCATCATTATGCTAACAACAACATAAGGAGTACAAAGGATGAAAAATGTCACTATGATGGCGGTCATCAGGGGTGCTAGTCTGTAGTTGGTCAGGACCCGGTCACTAATTTTCTTCTGCAGGCAGAGGTATAAAGTCGTCAGGGTACACAATGGCACTACATAAAGCAACATAATTTCCGGTAAAAGAACACCTATTTTCTCAGCCTCTGATCTTACAACCTGATTGCACTTAAGTTTACCCTCGTCTTCAATGATAATAAAAGTGGTTACTGGAGAGATGGCAAGCATGCCAGCATGTACCCAAACACCTGCCAACACAGCCATCTCTCCTTGTTGGCCAAGCTTGGACCACATCAACCGATGTAGGACCAGCACGAACCTCATCACACTCAGTAGTGTGACTGTCAGCACACTGGCATAAATGCCTGTATAGACGATAAAGCAGAAAAACTTCCAGGAAGCAAGGCCCATGGTCCAGCTGAGGAGAAAGCTGTACATCCACACGGGTAGAGTGAGGAGACACAGGATGTCTGAGGCAGCCAGGTTCAGCATCAAACTGAAGGGTGAAGTTGTCCCTCTTGAAGTGACGCAGTAAGAAAACCACCACTGTAATGTTCCCAGAGATGCCCAGAAGAAAACAAAATCCATAAATAGCAGTGGCAGCTTGTTCACCAGCGGAGAAGAAGATAGAGCTTGAGTTGTTGTCATGGTCCATGATTCTTAATGAGTTGAGTTGATAATGTTGTCATTCAGGAATTTAGAAGTGTTTAGAGGAAGAGCCTTTTTCAGCTTGTTCTGATCTGATGGTCACTTTGCCTGTTATATCATGTGCCATCTAATTCTCTGCCGTCATGTTTTTTTACCTCTTGTCTGTTTCCTGCCATCTTGTTTGCATATCTGTTTGTCATTTTTGTGGTTGTTGCTGGTTCAAGTCCACAAACAGCAGTAGCAATTTGATCACCAACTGAGATGTTGGTAGAGTTTGAATAGTTCATGATGCTTGATGACAGAGTCAACGATCCTGTTTTTTTTTAATTTGGGAGAGGTATCTAGAGAAAGAACATTAATGCCCCCCCTTTTAACCACTGCCTTTCTTGCACTCTTTTCCCCAGTGTTGTTTTCCTGTCTCATGTTTTTCATATGGCTATGGGTAAAACAGACTGTTCTACGATCTGTGCATTATTTCTATTAACAAATATGAGTCAAAATATGTTATATCATTATTTATGCATAGTTTCACCTCAGGGAAAATTTAACTTGCAAGATGATTGCTCAGGGCTCTCAAGTATTACACACTGAGCGTGTGACACATGCATCTGACAGGTCTCACATACTCACACGCCACATATGCCTTTTCTCATGCTACCTTTTCATCTTGAAGTTCACCAATGTAGCCTTAATAAAATTATGAAGAATTTGTGTTCATGTTTTGTAGGCTTACATGTTATCTAACACACATAACCTGTGATAATAGCACACACGTTTATATACGCACAAGACAATTTATAAAAAAGAAGACAACATACCGAAAGTTCATAGCGTGAGGCGAAACACAGAGAAAAATCCTATTATGTACCATTTTGGGTACCTAGTTGTTAGTTGTTGGAAGTTGTGTGGAATGTGCAGGAGGATGCTATGGTAACCCTAGTGCAAAAGTGTCAGTGCAAGTTCATTCCCAGTGAAGATTCTGTTCCAGGTAGAGTGTAAGTATAAGTAGACTACATATTATAAAATGCAGCAACAAAAAATATAAGTAGTTAAGAGAACAGCACAAAAGCTTAGTCCAGTCCTCGATATATAGAAAAGGGTGAAAAAAATCTATCTTAGTCGTCCTCTGTGTGGCGTTGTAGGGCTGTATGGCCCGTGGGACAAAGGACCTTCTCAGCCTGTCAGCTGAGCATGTCAGGGACAGGAATCTGCCACTGAACATACTCCTCTGTCTGGAGAGTGTCCTGTACAGGGGATGATGGTCATTGTCCAGTATAGATATAAATCCAGCATCCCTTGTTCCTGTGCTGCCTCCCCAGCACACCACAGCGTAGAAGAGGACACTGGCCATGACTGACTGGTAGAGCAGAAGCAGTAGTGTGCTGCAGATGTTTAAGAACCCCAGCCTCCTCAGGAAATAGAGCCTGCTTTGCCCCTTCTTATAGAGTGCATCAATGTTAACCGACAAGTCCAGTTTCTTGTCAAGATGTAGTCCATACATCCCATCTTATCCTGTCAGACCATCTCTACATCCACCGCATCAGTGGAGATAGGCAGCAAAGGCGGGGCGGACCTTCTGAAGTCTACCATCATTTCTTTGGTTTTGGTGGTGTTCAGCTGCAGATGGTTTGTCTTACACTATTCCACAAAGTCCTCCACAAGGCTCTTGTTCTCCCTCTCTTGTCCATCTCTAAGACACCCTACTATTGTCATCAGAGAATTTCTGCACGTGGCATGTCTGAGAGTTGTATCTCAAGTCAGATGTGTACAGTACAGGGTATATAGCAGCTCCTTGTCGTGCACTAGTACTGCTTACAACAGTCTTAGATGTAAGGTCCAATCTAACAAACCTGGGTCTTTGTGTGAGGTAGTCTGTGATTCATGTTACTAGGCAGCAGGTACACTCTCATCTTCAGTAGTTTGTCTGTGCAACCGGGGAAGGTTGTTAGTGACATGGGTAATGCCATCTTCTCTCCCCTGTGTAGTTCTCTGCTGTTGTGAATGATTATGTGAATGAATGATGTGAGTGAGGACTAATTATCTATATATAAGTGGGCTGTGCCTTTGTTCAATTCCTCTGCTTTAGCCACAGGTAAGTGGTGGGGATTGTGTCTTGCTTGATAGACATTGATTTAGCTACATGCTCCAGTCCATGACCTACTAGTTTTGCATATGGTTTGTAGGACTTGGGTCAGGATCTTCACTTTGCTTGTGGACGTTTGAGCGCTTGTGTGATAGGTCGGGTGCGTGCCCAAGAACTGCTACATTCAGCCAAAATCCAACTTTGATATTTGCGCTGCAGTCTTTGGTAACTACAGCTTACGATACCTTGCAGCAGCGATCAGGTGCATCGCCTCCTCCTTCCATTCCGTCCGATTCAGTTATTAACCCACACAAGTTGTTGAGAATCGTGAAAGTGAGTGTGTGAATACTACACAGTGTCTCTAGTAGGTTCCTATCTACTGTGTACTTACTGGTTTGAGACTGAGAAGTGGTTATGTACTGTAATGTGTGTGTGTGCATGTGTGTTTGAGTGTGTGTGCATGTATAGGTGTGAGTGCGTGCGTATGCAAGCGTTTTCACAGAACATTGAAATACAGCACCCTGTTCAGCCTAGGTTCAGGTAACCAGTACAGTACATTTAGTTTTTTGTTATAAGATCTACTTCCATGTTTTCTGTTTCCAGCGGCCTGACTCAGAAGCCACTGCTGTTTTGCCAGTGCTGATGTTTTCTTTTGTTGTTGTTTTTTTTTTTGTTTTCCGTCCACGGAGTGTATTCATCAATGTTTGGCTGTTAAGTGTCATCGAGGCACTTAGATTTTTTTATTTGGTCTGTTTCATTGTCTGTCCATTGGTTGGTGTTTGTTTGTTGTTTGTTTTGTTTGTTTGTTTGTGTTCTTCTCTACTTTCTGTGGTTTTCATTTCTTTCCTTTTTTTGCATTGTTGTCCTCTCATTGGGTTAAAGAGTTGTTATGGTTGTCTGTTTTGTGCGGTTTTGTACTAATCCTTGCTGTGTCTACTGTGTACTATACCTGTGTTTTCTATACAGGTTAAACCAACTGGTTGCTTTGGTACATACACTCCCAAAGGGGCATGTTGAGGTAACTGGCTGCTCTGCAAGGCGGTGCTGAGAACTCCTTTTTCTCTCTCTCTTCGCACTAAGGGTATAAATTTGCAGTATATCTTCTTGTCTTCCTTATGTTGCAGTGGTGTGCTTAACTGTGTTGCGACTTGATGTGGTGTGTACAAGTGGTGAGTCTCTGGCCTTTAGGCCTGTGCAAGTATTCAGCCAATTTTTCCTTTAGGTGTCGCTGTTGGTGAAGTTGTAATACAGACCAACCACCTTTTATCTATTTGTATTTGCAAATATATTAAAATTATCTTTTTTTGTAATTTTGTAAGTTAAAAGTACCTATTAACTAACCGTTTGTTTCCCAAACTCTCCAGCCTATTTAAAGTACAACATCCCTAATTAAAAGAGTGCATCTTTTAATTAGGGAAAAGCAATAAAGACACGAAATAACACTTGTAACCACGTCTTCGCTCTCCTTCATTGGAAATAGCTTTATAACGGACCTGAGTGTCCTGTATTGATGTCTTAGATTTGGGGCGATGGCGTAGTTGGTATTAACTTTTGGCCCAGGTCACATCTGGGTTTGATGGTGTTGAAGAGAAATCAAAGAACATGTCAGCACTGCCTCTTTTTAAGTACAGGTGAGAGTGCACCCTGTGTAGCAGATAGAGACCTGGGGTCTTTGTAGATGGAGCAACATCAAGGACAACAGTATAGTACCATTTCATATCGGTTCATACTATCACAACATTTTCCTTAAATGGGCAGGAGGGGGAGGTTATGATACCGTGTCCAAAATGTACATCCATTGCTCATAAATAAGATTTCTGAGCAACTTCTGTGAAATTCTGGGGTTCTGCCATTGACCTCAGTGTTACAGAGTGTGCCTCTGCACTGCATGAAGGGGGATCAGTGACCCCCTCTCATGCGATCATAGTTCCAGGAAGTGGCTCATCGTGAAATATCTTGGCTCTGCCTATCTACCATCTTTGGTGTGACCTCCTCTAAGTCCTTTAATTCAATTCAAATTCTAATTCTAATTCAAATTATCTGGAATTCTTATTGAATAGTATGAGAGCAAGCCAAAACATTAGTGCATATTAAATGTTTTTTGTGATTTTGCTGAATTGAAATCATTACTATAGTGAAAGTTTAATCTATTATTATTACATTTTTATGTAGAATGTTAAATGGTTAATATTACATGCACACACATACACAGAGAGAAAGAGAGAGAGGAATACACTTAATTACACAAAATTACTCTCACACACTCATACAAAGGGAGGGAAAGAGAGAAAGAGCAATGACCATCATCTCCCTCACATGGAGTGAGTGAGTTAGACCCCTGTCATTGTCATTACTGATACCATGTGTTGTGCTATATGCCTATTAGATCAGAGTCCTAAGAAAACTCAATCAAAAATATAAATTTTTGTTGGTTATTATATAATGCAACTTGTTATTACATTTCCATCCCCCCAAAAATCGGCTTGCGTATTTTTGTAATAGCCTCCACAATATGAAATAATGTATGACAAAATACAGTGAAATATATTACACACTGCGTTCCAGAATGTTATTACAAAATGCGTAAATTATTACATAATGGAGTGAAAATGTATTACATTTTGTCAGGTTATTACATAATGCAGTGTTATTACATAATGCATTGAAACAATTGAACCTGAAAGTTAAGCAGATAGTGGACTCTACACCATCAGGATCAGGGCTTAAAGTGATCCGTCCAGAGCACTTCCAACCATAGCCCTGTTGTGTATGTCCACCGAGTGTAAGTAGGAAGAAGAATAAGAGAAACATACAATGAACAGCGAACCGGCAGCTAACAATAACTGAAAAGGGTCTGGAGCTCACTATGAGTTTTATTTTCCCAAGGCCCCATTAAGTTAGCGTTAGCTGCCAGACTCTATCTCTCCCAGTTTTCTTCTTTCCATCCCTGAAACAATACTGAGCATGTTTTTTATAGGGTAGCTCATAAAACAATGGCCTTAGTGTTACCAGTATAACCAATTTCCATTCTGTGTGTGGTCTAGAGTAAATTGTCTGTCTGTGGAAAACCATATGGTCAGTTCCGTGGATAAACAAACACATAGGCTATTTGGTTATGGAAATATATCAGACAACAGTGTTTTTGTATAAAGGAAGACTAGAAGAAGACAACAGTGCACAGAGGGCAAGTGAGGCCAGAACGAGGTAAAAAGGCTCTTCTTCAAACATCATGGACCATAACAACAGTTCAAACTCTACCTACATCTCAGCTGGTGAACAAGTTGCCACTGCTATTTGTGGACTAAGTTTTCTGCTGGGCATCTCTGGGAACATTACAGTGGTGGTTTTCTTACTGCGTCACTTCAAGATGGAAAAGTTCACCCTCAAGCTGATGCTGAACCTGGCTGCCTCAGACATCCTGTGTCTCCTCCCTCTACCGGTGTGGATGTACAGCATTTTTCTTGACTGGACCATGGGCCTTGCTTTCTGCAGGTTCATCTCCTTTGTCAGCTACACAGGAATCAATGCCAGTGCTTTCACAATCACACTGATGAGTGTGCATAGATATGTGCTGGTCCTGCATACTTTCACGTGGAACAAACTTGGCCAACGACAAGAGAGTGGTATATTGATGAGTGTGTGGGTACTAGCTGGTGTGATCGCCACCCCTTCAGTGATCATGAGAGGCATCATTGAAGATAAGGGTAAACTACAGTGTGTGCAAGTAGTCAGATCAGAGGGTGAGAAAATTGCTGTTCTTCTACCAGAAATCATGCTGGTTTATTTGATACCACTGACTATCCTAATGACTTCATACCTCTGCCTCCAGAGGAAGGTTAATGAAAGAGCCCAGACCAACCACAAACTAGCACCCCTGGTGACTGCCATTGTTGTAACATTTTTCATGTTTACTACCCCATTTGCTGTTGTCTGCTTTATGATAATGGCTACTCCATCACAATCAGATTTGTCTGTGAGAATGTTGTCATACAGGGGGCCCAGACTTGCCACACAGAGCATCACTCTTCTCAATAGTTGTGTGAATCCACTCTTGTATGCGTTCAACCTTCGTGCTCTGCATCAAAGTTCTGACAAAAATGTCCGAGAACCTTCAAATAATATATAGCACAGTATAGAACTATTAGCCTAAAGAAGCATTTTTGTGTATAATATATTTTGTTTAGTCTGTTCATGTCATTGTCTTTTAGCCTATATATACACACTATCTATATATGCTGTCTATTATCTATACGGGGTCTCCAACAGGTAGCTTGGGAGCAACCAGTAGCTCCCCACCTACTTAACAGTAGCTCTCCAAAGGGTCAGAGGAAATGTAAAATCTCTATAACTATCACAAAAGGTAAACCAGTAAAAAAGTTCTATGAAATCAAATAAAAAAAAAGTCCTGCCCTGTCTGGTACAAAATGATTCTCTCCCAGTTTTACTATTCTTTGATGAGAGTTGATTTTTATAGTAATATATACCAGATTTGGCTGTAGCTAAAATAAAGGGGCCAATAAAGATCAGAAACCATTTTTCTTCCTCTCAAATTGAGATGACACTTTAGAAGAACACTCTAACTGTGTAAGATGGTAAAGGATATAATATCTATAACACGGATGTAAAATAGTAATAGAGTAGCTCTTGGCCACATTGATTTTGTCAAAGTATCTCTCGGAGAAAAAAAGCTTGGAGACTCATGGTCTATATATTGTACTGACATATTAACATCAGCATGGCAAAACCACATTCCTTGGGTGTGAACATACTATTCTGAAGTATGGCCATTCTAAAAGCTGATACTGAATTTGGAAGTGGGTAAACATTAAGGAAATTTCTAATGGTTGTCTTCTGAAGAAACATCACAGAATAAACAAAAAATGTAAAAAAAGAAATCGAGTGAAATGAAACCAACATGTTAAGCTACTTTTTTTTCTGCCATCTAAAATGTATGTTTATTGTGGGAGCTGCACATGCTTAAATGACATTGAGCATATACTTTTTTTTCATTGGGTGTTTCAGTGTTGTTCATGTGTTCATATTCAATGTTCAACTGCCTACCTTCTTCTTACTTGTACAGAGTTGAGCAATTAAAACTTGTGAATTGAAAATCAAAGCATCTCTGAGGTTAAAAAAGTATAAATTATGATATAATGCATATTCTGACACCTTTGTTTATGAGAATAAACCATAGATTATAGAACAGTCTGCAACATATGCAAATAGACAATGTAAAACATTTTTCTGTTGAATCCAGAACTTTATCAGAAAAATGTACATGTGAAATACAGGTGTCATTTACATTTCCTTGTTTTAAAAAAGTTGGTGGCTTATTCAGCTAGTGAGCTTTCCATCCATTGAATGGTTGTTTTTCTGTTCACCCTTGATGGAAGGTATGAACCAATTTCTTATGAAACACTATTGGCACAAACAAAATAGTTAGGAGTATGACTTGTTAAATTGGTACAAATAAATGAACAAATTAGAGTGCTTTTTACGTTTATATACTTTAAGTAGTAGAGTTCAGAGCCTGTATTTTAATAATAGTCGAATCAGTACTTATAACTTTATCGTGTCTTTTTTTGTTTTTGTTTAAGTACCTATATTTCTACTTGAGTATGGAAAATGTGTACTTTTGGCATTTCTGAATATATGGCATTGGCATTTTTGAGTAAAGATAAACATGTTACTTCTTCCATCATCTTGTTAAGTGTATTTATTAAATTACTTTTAAGAATATGTGTAACAGAGGTCATTCTGCATAGTCCAGGCTGGGGCTGGAACACACAACCTCACAGCAACCTTGGACTGGAGGGCGAACACTCTAGCCAGTTACGTAACTGCACTGTATGAACTTCACTCTGGCCCTAAAAGCAAGCAATATGACAAATCCTGAAACCTTTAAATAAAACTGAACATAATTTTGTTAGTAACTGATAAAAGAGTGCTCTAGATGTTCCCTTTTGCCATGAAGCCTTTAAAAAGGTTTTAGTTGGTGTAGTTTCTCTGGATGCTAGGTGACTTATTAACACTTTTTGAAACAAAATTTTGGCCAGTCAAAGAGCAGATAAGATTTTTGAAAAATCATGTTGTTCTCTGGCATATATAGTTGATTATGGCAATAAACAATGTACTGGCTGAACTGTGTATATGTAAAGAGAAAGAGGAAGCTAAATGTGCTAGTGCTAAGGGGAAGTCAGAAGTTTAAACATTTCCTTTAAACACCTCTGCCAGGTTCTTAATGACAACATTGCTGACACCACAGTCAAACATCATGGACAATCACAACAACTCAAGCTCTACCTACATCTCAGCTGGTGAACAAGCTGCCACTGCTATTCGTGGACTTTGTTTTCTTCTGGGCATCTCTGGGAACATTGCAGTGGTGGTTTTCTTACTGCATCACTTCAAGAGGGACAACTTCACCTTCCAGCTGATGTTGAACCTGGCTGCCTCAGACATCCTGTGTCTCCTCACTCTACCAGTGTGGATGTACAGCTTTCTCCTCAGCTGGACTATGGGCCCTGTATTCTGCAAGTTCATCTGCTTCGTTGTCTATACAGGCCTTCAAGCCAGTGTGCTATCAATCACCCTGATGAGTGTGCAGCGGTATGTGTTGGTCTTGTATCGTCTACAGTGGTCCAAACTTGGCCAACGAGGAGAGAGGGCTGTATTGGCAGGTGTTTGGGTGCTCTCTGGAGCATTCGCTATCTCTCCTGTAATGACTTACAGCATTATTGAGGATGAGGGTAAACTACAGTGTGAGCAGGTCATGAGATCGGAGGGTGAGAAACTGGGCATTCTTTTATTGGAAATTATGATGTTTTATGTCACACCTTTGACTACCTTGATGACATCATACCTCTGCCTGCACAAGAAGGTTAGTGCCAGAGCCCTGACCACCAACAGACTAGCACCTCTGGTAACCGCCATCATAGTGACATTTTTCTTGTGTAGCACACCTTATGTGGTTGTTAGCATAATGATGATGGCTACACCTTCACAACTTCTTGGGTCTGTGAGAAGGCTGCCTTACAGGGGACCCAGACGTGCAGTGCAGAGCATTGTTTTTCTAAACAGTTGTGTGAATCCAATCCTGTATGCTTTCAATTTTCGCACTCTGCATCAAAGTGCTGATAAAAATGTCATATCGACTTATACTGTAAATAATGTAAGGGACAGCTCACTAACTGTCTCAACTGTTGTTCAGCAATAAGCATAATATTCTGTGTAGTACAGCATAGTAGTAATGTGACATTTTAACAGTGCAGCAACAATGTAGTTATAGCCCATATGGTCCCAGAATATATGGCACACCTATTGTGTTTTGTCAGATTTGACTCTAAATTGGTCTATTGAAAACTGTGACTGCAGTGATAAGAGCAGAGGTACAGATGGCAGCACTGTCTACAGAAATGAAAGAAGGACATGTTTCACACTAAGCCTCGCCACTATCTTACACTCATTCTAGAAGAGTAATTTATACACAAATGATCGAATATTCAATCTACATCACAGAGTTATCTGCGGCCATGTTGTTGACATATAACCTGTAAGTCAATGCAACTCTCTATCAGAGCTACACAAGCTATATGATACTCGCTGTCCAAAAACACGAAGAGCAAGCCAACAGGAGAGAATAGCTAGCGAGGAACAGGCAGAACTTCCAGCCACAGCACCGTCATCATTTTACCACAATGTAGGATTAGTGACCTCACAGCAAAGCCTGTAGCCCAGCCTACGCATCTTTTTACCACAGATACACGGTACATGAAGACCACAGGCCTTAATCTATTTACTGATAATTTTCATATGCAAAACTAATGATGCGTCTGAACTTCTACCCTGCATGTTTACCTAGTCTGGATCATTGTGGATCTAGTCATTCCATTGACCAGCCTCTATGCCTGTGAAATATGTATTCAGGCTAATCAGGCAAATTTATGCAATTTACAGCAACATGACCTCTGCTGTGGAAAACATGTTTAATCATAAAGTTTGTATTACATGTCACGTGACACATTTACATTCCAAAACATGTTATGGCCTTCTAAAGAAAAGTAAAAAAAAAAAAAAAAAGTAGTTCCTTGAAAAGTAGCTATTTAAAGAATTTTTCAAATGAATGTTTTGCCATCTACCCACTGACTGCCTGGTTGTAGGTCTACTCAACTGTGTGCGGAAGCTTTTTTTCCAGAGTTGGGTGAAACTGGTTGAAATGCTCCCTAATCAGGTCCAAATGGAAAGTGACCACACTCATTCTAAGTGTGTATAAGTGTGGCTGAATAGGCAACTGAACTCCTCATAACAGTCCAGAATGATCAACAAATTAAAAAAAACAGTCACTTGTGATTCATGGTTAAGTACAGAAACAATAAATATGAAATAGATAAATCCTTTATTTACTACTTCAAAACGTTTTAAAATTTCTCCAGTGAGAAGATCTGAGAGTGAGGGGGAAGAAGACTTCAGAATTATTTTTGTATGCCCAGAACCTCCTGATTTGCTCCACTCTCTGTTCTGCTGTGTGGCGTCATGAATGATTCAAATAACAAGTCAAACTCTCCACTCGTTTCCTGTGGTGAGGTAGTTGGCATTGCCTTTTGGCTCCTCTGCCTTATTTAAGGTATGTGTGGAAACATAACAGTCATTGTGGTCCTTGTGTGAAACTTCAAAAAGGGAGAACTTCACTCTTCAGCTGATGCTGAATCTGCTAGCTTCGGACATTCTTTGCTTGGCAAAGCTTCCTATCTGGGTGTGGTCATTCCTGGGTGTGGAACCTTATCCTGGGCAGGCCCTTGGCTCTTTATTTGTGCTGATTCTTCTGTTTTATTACTCACATTGCTGTTCATTCCAGTGTGTTTACTGTAACCCTTATGAGTGTGCAGAGGTATGTGGTAGTCTTGTATCGTCTGCAGTGGTCCAGACTGAAACGAGGTGAGCACTGTGTGTTGGTGCTTGTGTGGGTGTTGGCTTCTGCTTTCTCAATGTCTCCTGCAACCACCTACGGCATCATTCAGGAAAGAACCATGCAGAAATGTGAACCGGTTTTCAAGTCTTAGTTTCAAGTCAAGTCTGTTCATCACAATATTTGTCTCTTACCTTTTCCCGCACAAGAAAGTAAGTACAAAAGCCATTGGGTCACATCAGAGGCTGGCAATTCTGGTGAGCAGCATTGTTGTGACTTCTTTTATCCTTTTCATACCGAACCACATTGTCAGTATGATGATAATGGCTGCCCCATGGAACCAGTTCATTCTGTGCAGAAGATTGCCTACAGGGGACCCAGATGAGTGGTTCAGGGAATCGCTTACCTGAATCTGCTGTATGTCTTCAATCATTGCAGCCTTCGGGCTGAACAGTCAGGGACTGAGATGAACACCTTACAGACCTCCCAGACCTCCTTATGACTTCTCCCAAACCTCCATTCACAGGTCTTAGGTTTATCATGTATTTTAACCATTTCTTTCCTATTGCTTTTAAATATCTGAGATTTTATATCATTCGTGGGTGTCACTTAGTAGCAGGAGCCACTATCTAAATACTCATAACTTAATCCACTTAATCATTTCACAGTTTATAGTCAAGACAATTATTACAAGTTTACAGTACAAGTTTACAGTAGCCTATTATTGGCTGTGATTGGACTGGAGCTGTCCCTGACAGGACAAATAAAAATCACCCATGATTCGGATTGTCCCGGACAATTCGGTGTGGTTGGCAACCATATTTAGGGCTGATTGACATGAGGAAAAGATCCGTGATTTACTTTCCCATTCAAAGTCAACAGCCCAGCATCAGGAGGATGATGAAACATGAACTGCTGTCTACCAATTCAATGATGGGAATGAAAAAAGCATTTTTTTCCTAATTGTCTTCACTTAAAATAAAACAGTACTTTACTCACTCATGTCTTGTAGCCCCTGTTTTACTGCATTTTTGACATGCACTCATTGCTGCGGTGGTGCTCTTTCAAATGATGGTTGTTTGTCATGTAGCCTCAGGAGGTAGCAATTGCTCAACAACAGTTCCTTTGTTTGTATGTACATCACCTCTTGAACACAACAATACAACCATGAATACAGCACCTTGAATACAACCAAATAATCATGAAGCCATCTTGATAAAATTGATAAAACTGAATGCTTCAAAATACGAGTTATTGTACTATGTGTTTGTGGGAAGTAGACACGGCATTGCAAAAATTATGAAAGTTAGTGGACAATGCCCCGAGCAGGCCAAAGCTAAACAAAACTTCTACCTTTTGAACACAGCTTTTTTAGTCTTATGTATTCAAAATATGTGATCTTCTGTCTGGTCAGTTGTCATGAAACCTGGAAACAGATGATGACTCAACTGTGAGGGCAGCCAAATATGGTCATTTTAACAGACACATCTCACCATATTAAGTGGCCACTGGTACCTTGGTTTCAAATCTCTTTACTTTTACTCAAAGTAATAGAGTAGTCATTAATATATGCACTGTGTGACACACAATATACAATACTGTTAGTACATATAACAAAATTGATTATTATATTATTATTACAAATTTTGAGAGAAAACTCCTGCAAGATAATAAATGGGGTTAATGAGACACTATTAAGTCAAGACAAAAATTACCGGTAACCTGATTAGCTAACAGATGGATAATAATTCTGTTTATTAGGACACCTGTGAAGATCTAGTAAAAAGTTTAATCACTATTCCATGTCAATGTTCTTGATAATACTTGGGTAAATAATGCTTGTTATGTTTGTGCTATGTATCCTGAACTCTTTTAGATACAGTACTAATACAACATAGTAGATCATTTGGATGAAAAAGAGCAAACATCTGAGACCAAAGATTTTTGTGTTAAGTAGGAACTACATTGGTGTTGTATATATGAACACCCTATATAAATGTAACTGTTCAGAAGGGTGTGATGATGTTAAAACAGTGTTTAAAGTAGATTAATCTATTCTAGTGTAAGATCCATTTAAAGTGTGTACAAGCATTAAGGGCCTTCAGTAATGCACTTGGTTTGTGATACTGCTGTATATAAATTGATGTTTCACAATATTTTTTTTCCACAGGTATGGTGTTGTTTTTGAATTGTTTGAGTGATCTAGGGAACATCATGTGGATTGTCAGGTAACCTTTACGTTTGTATGTGCAAGATGAGTTGGGGATGAGAAAAGAAAGAGAGAAAGATACAGAGAAAGAGGGGGAGGGAGAAGTGGATTACAGCAGGAATGAATGACTGAATGAATAAATTTGACAGGCTTCACATGCCCTCATGCAACACCTCCAATTTGTCACGCAAATAATCTGCCCTATCTAGCCTAAATTTATGTAGATTACGGTAAAATTACTCATGGAGTTCTAATCACAGATACCATCTGCATATCAGATGAAACTTTCCAATGACGCTAGTCACTCGTTGCTGTGGTAAACGGTTTGCGTGAAAAAAAAAATTGAATGTACAGTAGGCCACATTATGTTTCTTAATGCATTCTGCAACTGCAAGTCATGTCTATGCCCTCCTATGACCGTCACTACGATCTCAAGAAGCGATGACTTGTACCAAATGGGTCACGAGGAACAAAAAAATTAATTATAAAATCCTTACATATTCACTGACATGAGGGCAGCGTTGCCCACTGGTGTCAGGCAGGTTAACCCCACCCTATAGTGTCTAGCAAAAGTGATGAGGCCGCCGCACAGATATTGTCCACTGCCACTCCCTTGAGAGCAGACCAAGATGTAGCCACTCTTCTGATTGAATGAGCCCTTGTACGAGAAGGAACTGGTCTCCCCTGTCCCTCACGGGCATGGGAAATGACTTCTACCAACAAATGAGACAGCCTCTGTGTAGAGAGTGGTAAGCCAAGTTTTGCTGTCCCATAACAGACAAAGAACTGGAAGTGTGTTCTCCTCAGTGGCTGTGTATGAGCCAAATAAGCCCTCAAAGCTCTCAGTGGGCATAAAGTAAGCAACTTGTTCTGCTCTGCCTGTGAGGCAGAGGAAGGCTGGAATCGGTTCATCTCCAGAACTGCCACAGTCATAACTAGTGCCACCTGCTCTCCACCTTAGCCAGTCATCACTAATGTAGAGGGCACACAGATCCATAGGAGTCTAAAGGAATGCGTTGTTGCAGGCATCTGGCATGCTATTTTGGAGTAATAAGTGCATGCCCTATCTAAATGAATGGAGAGATATACATAAAATCAATTAATGAAAGTCATTACAAAGTGTTACCTCTACTCTTACGCTGCTCACTATGTCAAAATGTGTCTACTCCCTATCTGTTGCATCGTGAAGGGGACATAGTATAGATGAATGGAGTATTGTACTCTGTTCTCTGATGTTAAAATCGAATACAGTCAACTTTAATTTATCTAAAATAAGCTTAAGTGCAATATTACAACCCCAGTCAAAACCTTATATTTATGCTGGTCCTTCTGGCTGAATGGTGTTCTCTTTGGCAATCACAATTGAACTACAATTGTATAGGCTATTTTAGTCTTCAACCTTTAGTCTTCAGTCTTCAACCTCTAAGTCTAACAATCAAAAGGTGTTTTTCTTATGCTTGAGATGGTGGTTTTGTCCATTATTCCATTCACCATACTGTTGGTCTCCTACCATCGTCTGCACAAGAAGGTTCGTGCAAAAGCCATGGGGTGCATGTTTACATGCACTTCAGTATCCTGAAAATGAGACTTATCTTGGTTTTGATCGTATTCGGGATAAAGTGTTTACATGAATGCAGAGAAATCAAGTTATTAATATCCCTGTTTACATAATAAATACTAACATTCCGGTTACTGATTGTAGCATTCTTTGCGGTGTTCTCACCAAGGATTCTACAGAGCGCTGCTTGATTGTCTTGCCGCTTATCAGTATTCTATCTTGTTCTTTGCACTCTAGAATCTCTCTCAGCAACTTTCGTGGGCTACCGTACCGCGGCTTCTTTCAGAGTACTCCAACTAGCATACCCCAATTGCTCAGAAATCTGGAAAAAGCCTTATTTTGGATACTGAATTCGGGAAAAGGTGTTTACTAGCACAAATGTAAAGCTGGGATACTTAATATCCTGATCATATACTTAAATACATAGTAGTCATTGTTGTGACTTTCTTCATCCTTTTCAAACCGTATCACAAAAGATCATGAAATACTGACCAAGATAGAGCAGCATAATACGTTACAATGAGAGCAAATGTGAATAGTTACGGTCTGCATAAGTGGAGTGGAGTGACATATAACTGCTTTAGTTGGTCTGTCAACTCTATACGGCCAATAACATAAAATGGACACTGTCAACTTTTTCAACTGTCAACTGACGGTTTCACACTTCCACTTCCACACTTACTCACACCTTGCAGTGCAGGGCCCGAGACTTCCCGCCGCCCGCCCCCTCACCTCCCCGGCACATCCTGGCTCCAGTCCTATGCACAACATGCCAGACTTGCCTTATATACGAATGGATGTGTATCAGTTGTGAGCCTCTTCTGAAATGAATGTGAAGAGGCAGGGCAGGCAGGCTGAAATCTGCCAAGAAGCATGCAAGAAGCCACAAGCCCTACCACAGCACTCACACAACAACGGTTCCAAAACCTAAAATTCTTGTCTGGTAATTCTTTAATTTTGGGCAACCTCAGATCACAGGAGGAGGACATAAATTTATAAAAGGCAGTTGTGACAAATTGTAGGATTTAATTGCAGACATTGCAATTGGCTAACTACATTTGGTAATAAATTTAAATTAAAAAATTATTAATCAGGCATCTTGTGTCATACTCTTTTGACAGGTCTTGCTTTAGTTGGTTAACTTAAGACAGGAAATTAGAGGAAATTCAGTCTCACACTTGCATCATATGAATCACTTGCAAGATATAAACATATCTTGAATACATCTTGCAGGATATGAACATATCTTTCCATCTCTTTTGAAAAGGCCTGCTGACTTAACACCATTTACACATTTTACTTACTGCACTTTTGTTGTCTCCTTTGTAACCATTTCTTGTAGTCTTATCCAAAGATAGGTTACTATATGCATAATAGGTTACTACAAAAAATATCTATTGTGTTATCAATGATATCTATGAATGTGTATTGTGTGTGTTAATTGGTTATCACCTGGCAGCTGATGAAGACTCAACTGTTTGGGTAGACAAATATGGTCATATGGGCACATTTGTGGTGGTCACTGGTACCCTGGTACCCTTTAAATTGGACATATTATCCAAAATTCTATTTTGGTGTGATTTTGTATTTCCATTTGGGTCTCTGATGCTATAACCACTCCAAGTACAAAGCAGAGTTCAGAGATTTTGATACGAGGAATCATGTGCTACAGTGAGCCATGTGGAGGTATCCTCTATCCTGGCATCCAGCTAGGGAAAATCAAAAATAGTTTTCAGATAAGTTAAGAGAAAATGAACTAACGCCACCGTGTAGAACCAAATTAACATTTCAACAGTCTCGCACTTTATTTCAACACATCAATTCATTTGTTAAAAGCATCATGAGACCAATTGTGTGAATGCATAATGAAGATGGGTTTTAGTGTAGGTTACTGCAGTTTAGCAACACAGATCACCCAACTGCTTGTACTCTTTGTGGTCACTGAATATGAGCCAGCAGAATGCTTCTATTTTCATACACTGCAGATATTGTAAGCACCTTAACACACCAAAAAAGAGGACGCATCACAGCAAGCTGCAAAAATATTTTTGCTCTGTTAGCCATCATATGGATTGGTGATGCGTGCAGACCTACGGTCGATCGCCTACCAAAAATATAAATAAATAAATAAATAAATAGATCAATCACACACAAATCCCAAACTTCACTGAAAACTGTGAGATGATGACGCTGAGATAATTCAGCAAAGTTGGTTTGTGTTTTCTGCTTCCATAGCCTACCACATCTCTAGTGGCATGAAAACAATATAGGAATTTTCCATCTTTTCTTTTATAGCCTCAAATGCCAAAGCCTAATGGCATGCATGTACACATCGATTTTCAATGGACAGACATTCATGGGGCTGTAACAGGTAGAGCATCCCAAAATTTTCAAAGTTGACATACTCACATTCAGCATGGCTTTCAAAAAAAGTTCAAAGGTGGGTCTGTTACATTTGTTGGCTGTTAATTTTCAAGCCCAGGAAGTTGTCCTACAAGGCGAGACATGAGCTGGGATGTGGAAGTATTTTTCCCATTCCAGGTCAATGGGAATATGGAATTTTGCACAAGACTTTTGAGCACTACGTGATCGTATTGTTGGCCTGAGTTACCTTGACACACAGCAAATAATCATAATCCATGGTGTTTGTAATGAGACACTGTTTCATTTTTTAGCCGTTTCATTTATTATTTTATTATATTTTATTTTATTTATAGGATTCTGACTGAACAATGCCATTGACATACTGATGTATGTTACCTGTGTCATCTGTAACCCTTATGAAAATAGGGCTATGATGAAGTAATAACATAGGTATTACTTATATATGGTGCACTATGCAGCCGAGTAAAGAATAGTATTCAACCAGGCTCTTCCTCTACTCTTTCTCTTCTACCCAAGCTAGAGAACAAGAACTTAGCATTTGATGGTAATAGAAATGTTTTTACCACACTTTGGTGTAATCTGTATCATTGTGTTCTTCTGAGTAGAGGTAGTGAATCCTCTAGTTTGCTAGCGCAATGTAAAAGTGTGGCCTGCAGGGTACTCTCTGCTCTGAGCTGTGAAAGAAGCATGACACTTATTTTGCTTACATTAAACCACTCAGTTCAATCAAGTTTCATGTGTATATTTTGTACAAGTTAAAAAGGGTATGGAGTTCCTCGTAATGTTAAGGTGGTAATATTACTATTTTGGTTTAAAAAGTTAAGTTAAATGATGATACAATAAGAGTAATGTATAAACAAGACAGACACTCTGCTTTGTTAAGTTCAAAAGTATGCTTTTATGCTTTGATCTATGCAATATATTCTCTTTACACTGTAGCATGAGCTTATAAGTAATACAAATGCTTATTGCAATATTGTAAGTTAATATGACAAGTAATTCATCTCATTGTAAAAACTGACATAAAAACTGAAATTGACATATCATGCCATATCACATTGTTAATGTGATGATAATGGCTGCCCCCTTGGAACCAGTTCAGTTTGTGCAGAGGATTGCCTACACGGTACCCAAATGACTGGTTAAGGCAAATGCTCAACTCAACAGCTGCGTCAATCATCTGCTATATGCCTTCATTTATCACAGCCTTTGGGTTGAACTGTCAGGGAATGATATTAACACAACACAGACCTCCAATGACTTCTCCCGAGCCTCCCAGGTGTAATAGCATAACTTTTACATTAGTCTTTAATTAAGTTTTAAAATTGTTAATGTTTTAAGTCTTAAATATTTTAATCATCATGTAAAATAGACTTGAACACAACAGTCCCTGGTGTTTATTTGTTAGTATAAACTGCTCTTTGTATAGATAGTGTTCTTTTTTGTTGTCTTAACTTGTTTGTGCCGTCTTGCCACTTTCAACAGTGGTTCAGTGGCTTGTCAGTCACTGAAAGCTAGGAACATTTCAAAATGACACTATCAGCATGACAGTTTCACACCTCAGTCAACATTCTCACACTTACATAAGTAAGATCATTAAAAACATGATACCAGATTGAGTGAATACATGATGCCTGCCCCATTTTAACCACTTAGGGTTAGAGTTACTTGACTTTAGCACCCAGTTTTTGTGTGTTCTTGCATAAGGGTAGGGTGTCCCAGTTATTTTTAAGAGCAAGGCGAAGCGGTCTTCAACCCTTAAACCACCCTTTACATTTGGGGGAGGTCAGATGTAGTCCATGAATTTCCACAGCAAGAGCCTAGAAAATAGTTGGAAGATCAAAAAAGATGATAACCAACTTGGGAAAAGATAATGTATATTTTTGCAAATAAGGATGCACATTTCAAATTATGTCAGGATGCCTAGTTTGATGCACATGCAAAGAAATTCAGAAATTCATTAATGACTCTAATAATGTATGACTATTTAAGAAGAAAAGAGACACTTATCTCGATTTATATCACTTTCAGAAAAAAGTTCTTGTATGAACATGGAGAATATCTGAACATCGATCATGTAGACATGAGCTGGCATTTTCAAATAAAGTGAAATTTACTATCTGCATGCCTTCAGCACTGTGCATTATACAGATGAAGGCATCAGCAATGTGCATTTGTATGAATGCAGGCCGGGTGTATGAAGCAATATGCAGAGAAGAGAAGAGGAGAGAAGAGAGGCGATTAAGGTGTGCAAACTCAGAATGTAGTGATAAAGTGACCGCTGCGTGATCTGCTTGCACAAGCTGGGCCGCTGACAGGCTTGGCCAGGCCCGAGATGGGCCCCACCCGCCCCACCCCTCAAAACGCCACCTATATAGCCTATTGGTTACATCAGAATGTACCCAGATGGCAGTTTTCACACTCTAACATGTCCAACAGCAAACTATTTCAACAAATAAAGTCAACCGGAGAGCTGTGTTCCACTGGTAAAGCCAACTTGCCTGTTAGGAAGCTAACTGGAGCTAATGTGCTACATGTTAGCAAATGTAGCATGGTTAGCCTGTGTGGAGAAGTTTCTTGGAAAAACCCAAAGTAGCAGAGAAGTTTGTCTTGTTCAACCAAGTCTTTATTGCGTTCACCGAGAGAATGGTTATAACAGTAATAATCCTCAAACCATTCTAACCACTCTGATCTTTCTAACCATTCTAACCATTCTGACCTTATACCTTATCTATCTATCTTAAGTACTCCTGTTAGTAGATGATGTAGGTGGCACAAAGCCAATCCTATGCAAGGTCTCAGTCTCTGTCCTTTTACGATGAGGCTCTAAACATGGTTTCAACACAGTTTTCAGAGAGGAGCCTACTGGCATGCACACAGCTCTCTTGCTAGTGGTTACACTCTCTTTTTATAGCACAACACTCTGCTGCATGCACTATACTATTTCTGTATAGACACATACATATATTACTTGTTTCTACAAAATTCCCGACACCTGAAACATCAGGATTGCAGGCGAATTTGGCTGCTAATGTGCATATTCTTAGCATGGGTCAGATATGTGAAACCATTGTTTTTAAGCCGTTGTGGTATCAAATGATTTAATGCCCAGTCCGTTTAGCATAAGGTGTTTAGTGTGACTCCTACCCCCTCATTTGTATTAACATGAATGGCGTGACTTGGTTTGTACTTATTTTGAACTCACCTGGATCGGGTTACTTTACGGGTTTTAAGGCTTCACGTTTCTTCTTCTCTTTTTCTCTTTTCTTTTTATTTTTGTGACCCAGACTTATACTGAGACATGTTGGCATACCAAAGTGCTAATTAAATTAACAGCTGTGATAGTGATAGTGGCAAGGCAAAGAAATTTTATTTGTATAGCACATTTCTACAGGGCATTTCAATGTGCTTTACAGATAGCTACAGGAAGTGGAGTAATTGTAGTGGAAAAAAAAGTGGTGCTTTTAAAATAAGTCACACATCACGTCTTTAAAGAGCAGAAGGAAGTTTGTAAGGGTGTTTCTTACCAGCAGCTTCCTCTAGCTTACTTCTTCTATTTATACAGGTTTACATTGTCAAGTAGATATCAACAGCAGTAGATATGTCCATCACCACACAGCACATCAATATCTCCAACACCAGTTTGGCCGTGCCAAGCCATGCCTTAGTTGAGATCCAGGTGACCAGTGGCATGCTGGGCTTCTGCTGTGTCCTCGGGGTGCCTGGGAACCTGGTGGTGCTGGCCGTCATCCAACGCCGACTGGCAGGAGGGAGCTTCACGCTGTGGCTCATGCTGAACTTGGCCTTGTCAGACCTGCTGACCTTGCTCACTCTGCCTGTGTGGATCTACACTCTGCTCCATGGCTGGAATCTAGGCACGATACCCTGCAAGCTCCTCTCCTGTCTGGTGTACTGGAGCCTCTACACTAGTGTGCTGTGTGTCTCCCTGCTTAGCGTGCAACGCTACATCCAGGTGCTCTATCCACGTCACTGGGCTGAGTTCAAGTCTACAGGTCGCAGGATTCTCCTGGGAGTCGTGTGGGCCCTCGGAGGCGTTATGTCATCTTATGCTCTGGTCCAGAGAGAAGTGGAATCGGGGGCGGATGGACGACTCCGCTGCCTGCCTCAGTACAGATGGCATGGGGAGCAGGTGGCTACTCTCCTAATGGAGAGCCTCCTGCTGTTTGTGCTGCCATTCTCCATCATGGCCTCCCTATACATCACCCTCCACAGGAGGGTGAAGCAAACCATTCGCTCAGGTCACAAGAGGATGAAGAAGCTGGTGGTCAGCATCATTGTAGCATTCTTTATTTTCTCTGTTCCAGTCCATGTCAACAACATGCTTACCATTGTGGCAGTTTGCTGGGGATCGTATGATCTCCTACAGTTTTCAAAGGTTGCTAGTGATGTTGCCGGGGCAATGACTTTCATGAACAGCTGTGTGAATCCCTTCCTGTACGTTTTCTCACATCGCGCTTTACGTCAGTCCACAGCAAAGCCACCAAATCCGTCACTCAGCCTAAATAAAACTGTATCTGTAGATGTTATTGAATCCTCCAATCTGTAGATAATGTTATGCAATGTACAGCAGAAGTTATCCCTGACAGCTCAGAATCTGAGCTGATAATTTTTCAGATGTCAAAATGTAAAATGTAAGTCATGTTCATTTAGACTCTGTCTGGCCATTTAATGGAAGGTATGTGGCCATTTACTATGCTCTTTGAACACCATTCATAATAACCTCTTTGTACACAAAAAGTTTCTTTGCTGTGGTGTGTTTTCCAAGTTCCAAACCTGACTAGACTACGTAAATAAAATACAATACTGTAGCTGATATTGTTGATAAAACTGTTTACCTTGAAAATACAGGAATCTGTATTACTTGTAATATAAACTGTTCAGTATTGAGGGATGGAAAACTCCCACCTGATTTCATCTTAGTCAAATCCTGCATAGTTAATCACTTTAAAGGCTAGAATGGACTGATTAGACACTTTAGTTCATTGGGTCAAAGATCGAGGTCACATATAGTTTTACATGTTTTTGTGTCATTCAGGAAATTTGCATCATGTCCCGCATTTGTCAACTTTCTTATACATCACTTGTACGTACAAATATTACACATGTATATTGTGTATAAAGCTTTTAAAACTGAAATTTTACTTTGTCATGTCATCAGTTTTCCAAGTGATTTATTCATATATATATATATATATATTTATATACAATATGTATACGTGTCATATGTCTGTGTCTCTTGTGTTCATCAAATACATGGAAGGCTACATCTGGAAACATTTGTATGAATGTCTATGTTACAATATGTGCCACAAATGACTTGGTAAAAAAAATGACTTCCTTCTTCACATCCTCTCACCGAGTTGTCCTTCGACCTTTACAGTCTCTAAACAGAGCCTTCCTAAACTGCCTGGCCTCTGTTGACACTGCAGACATTTACTAACACTTGTTTATTACAGATGTTTATTAACATTTTATCAAAATAGAGGAGACAAACTAGGGTTGCATTCACTGAGAAAATTCAAGTCCATGTATCGTAAGATAAAAATGAAAATAAAACTATTAGGCTGACAGAGGAAAAAATAGGCAAACATACATATATGTCAGGGCACAGACTAGACGCGAGTAGATATTAAAACACAAACAGTTTTATTTTTTAAACAGATAAACAAAACCAACGAAAGTCAACGTCCGCTACAGGTAGCGGAGGGTAAGGGGAAAATAACAAACGCACAGAAGTTTACTGAAGGACAAAACTCGAACAGGAAACAGAGAATCGCGAAGTCCAAACAAACACAAGAACTGAACTGAGGTTTTAAAAATACCAAACACGCAGGAACCAGGAACACGGAGAGCTGGATACACGGGTGTGTCGCAGGAGGCGAAGGAATAGCGCGGCTGACTCGGAACGTATCCTAGGGTCGTTAGACGAGGCCAGACATCAGGGAATCAGGGAGAACGACTTAAATAACGTGGAGCCCAGGTGAAACCAATTAATAGACAGGGGAAGGTGCACCAGGAAGTGGCAGTGAACAGGGAGACAAGCTGTGAGTCTGTGAAGCAGAGTCAGGGGACGTGGCCGTGGCCAGATCGGATGCAGGCCTGACAATATAAATACACATACATATAAATACAAACATATGTGCAAGACATACTAATACTAAGATACTAATTATCTCTGCTACCTCTGCTTCCTTTTGGGCATGTGTGGAAATAACAGTCATGGGGGACCTTCTCCTGGGCTGGACCATGGATCTCCATTTGTGTCGATTCTTCTGTTTCTTCACCTACACTTGTATTCAGGCTAGTGTGTTCACTGTGACTCTGATGAGCGTGCAGAGGTATGTGCTGATCCTGTATCGTCCACAGTGGTCCAAACTTGGGAGACGAGGAGAGCACGGTGTGTTGGCGCTCATGTGGGTGTTGGCTGCTGCTCTTGCCATCTCTCCTGCAGCCACCTACAACATCATTCAAGATGGAACCAGGCAGAAATGTGAGCAGGTCTTCTGGTCTGAAAAACGAAAGATTGGTGTTCTTCTGCTTGAGACATTAGCTGTTTTCGTCATGCCATTCAGCACGCTGTTGGTTTCCTACCTTTGCCTGCTCAAGAAGGTTAGTGCAAAAGCCATGAGGTCACATCAGAGGTTGGCAACACTAGTAACCAGCATCGTGGTGACATTTTTCATTTTATGGATCCCATATCACATCATCAATGTCATGATAATGATTACTCCATTGGAACCAGTGGACTACAGGATGGTGCAGAGGGTCGCCTAGAGAGAACCCAGACGAGCGATTCAGGGAGTCGTGTTCCTCAACAGTTGCGTCAATCCTCTGCTCTATGCCTTTAATTATCGAAGCCTTCGGGCTGAAAAATCAGGGACTGATACCAAAACACCACAAACCTCTAGTGACTTTTCTTGAAAGTGTTTCAGTTTACATGGCAATACCCAGGTCACCAGGTCCTGTCCATGCAAACAGTGTACTGCACTGAAAGTCTTGTTTGATGCCAGTTTGTGGAATTTGCTCATAAGTTGTTGTAGCCTAGAATTAAGAAAGCTGATGCAACTGTTTCCTACTTTATTGCTTGGGTGTTTGAGAAGAAAAAATTGTTAAAAAAATGTAGCATGTGAAATAATCATGTTTTGTGTTTTATTTGTCCTTGTCCTTGTTTGTCCTTGACCAAAAACTTAAATCTGTTCAAGGTCAGTGTTCCATGAGGACAACACAACCTGTTCGAGTAGAGGGACTGAAAACTTTTAATCATGAAGTCTTAACAGTCATTTTGCATACTTGTGTCAGTTTATGGACAAAAACAAAATGAAAAGAAAATAACATACCAAAAATCCTGTAACTTTGTTTAAGTAAAAAAAAAACATTTTTTTTACGTATTTTTATGCTGTTGTTTGAACAGAAACTCGTGAAATATGTGTGTGTGTGAGTGTGTTTGGGCTATACTTTGGTATATCAGTCATTTAGTCCCTCCGGTGGCTTGCAGGTGAAATAGCAGATCATACACACAGCCTAACCTCATACCTTCCCATAAATCATTTGATACATAAGTACTATGTTTAAGGGAGAAACAATTGCAAGACAGATCCCTATTCCACAAGGCAGTAAACCACAAGAGAAAACATGTTAATCCTAATAAATGGTTTTCACTCTGTCTCTTACAGTAATCATGCATCTGTGTGTGTGTTTGTATGTGAGTGTGTGTGTGTGTGTGTGTGAGAGAGAGAGAGAGAGAGAGAGATGCAATGTTAAGAAAGATCAATCAATCTAAACAAATTTGCAAATCAGAGAGGTCTTAAATTTGATGTTAATAATATCAGATGTATGTTAATGATATCAGATCTTTTCATGTGGAAACATGAAAGAGAGCAAGGGCATAGGACTAAAAAGAATCGAGAAGTCGAGAAGAAGTGAATCGCGAACCTTTATGCCAATTGTGTTTTGACTTCCTTCAAAGCTGTTCATGTGTTTTGAAAATAGACTCCTGCTTCCTCTAGATAAATCTAATCTAATCTTTATTTGTTTATTTGTTTTAAATGTCAAATAGTCAGCATCCAGTCAAGGGGAACTGTTGTATTTAGGAAATGTCCTCTTCATTATTAGTCTGACAAGCCAGAGTATAACATCAAAATGTATAGTCTGGCTATGACCAATAGACCAGGCTCAATTCAAGGGGTGGAATTAATTGTCTTTCAAACTACTTTTGCATGCAATAGTAGCCTGATAAGCTATCGCTAGGGTACGTCTTGGCGACTCTCTACAAGGATAGAGCAATGTGATTGGTCCTACCAAACTTGGGAGAACAGCTACTGAGGCCCTGTGGTTCGTTTCTAGATATGCCTGCATTAGCAAAACCATTTGCTAGCGTTAGGTTACGTCTAGATTTCTAAGCTGCTTCATTATTGTATTGTACCATCCAATATCCAACTTATCCACCGTAACAATTTGCTAATGCTGAGAATGATTTCATCCATAAATATGTCTACATTTTACAGCCCATATGTGAACAAAAATATCCAATCATCTCTGAAGTAGCCAACCAACTGAAAGATCACCTCCTGTCTCATGTCAAGGAGGACCACATCTTTTACATAATAGTACCCCACCACCACTACCACCATAACATATTGCCATTGTTTTATTGTGCTATGGAAATTTCTTCTTCTTCTAAAAAAAAAAGATTATTTGATAGGACAATCAGGGCCGCTCACACACCTCCTTGGTGTGTCCTTATTTTCTCTCTCTGATTATGCTCTGGATGAGACTGGAAACAAATTGTACCAAGGCTAATGGGTACATAATAAAGACGCGTTATTCACAGTCTAACACACAAAACACATATATTACTTCTGCGTTATATGACAGATCTTTGTTTTATTTCAAACAAACACAGAAGTGGCCAGAGCAAGAGCTTGCCCAGGAGTTTTTTGTCTTCGCAGTGTAGGTCAGCAGGAGGCGCTGTTGCCTACTATGTTATTGGTAGGTGTAGGAATAAACAGCAGCATTCCCTCCATTTGAAATGATTCTCCCCTCAGAAGCTTATCGATGCTGTTTTGGCTACCAGAGGTTTGTGACTGTTTTTTTTTTTCTCACTAGGAGACTATCTGAGACTAACTGAAAATTATAGATATATTTTTGAAATATTATGACATATTACTACAATAATTCAGAAAATATGTATTTTCGGACTTTGGCTATTAAAACGTATTAGACAGACAGACACAAGCACTGTGACAATCTGTCACTGTGACAGCTTACGGTTGTGTTGTGTTAAAGACCATAAAACTTGATGTACACTAAATGTACACTAAACACTACATTATAGAAGTAAATACATGTGCGATATAAAGAAGCCTGCAAATGGTCAGTCCACTTGTCATGTCTGGAATTTAGGCTACCAGTTATAGAGAGACAGAATAAGAGTTTCAGAATATAACTTATTATGATTGCCTATTGCCATTAAGTCACTGGACAAAGTTTCAACACATATACTACTGTGATTGCAGACATTACAGACATTATTAATGCTTATTGTGTGTTGTATTTCTTTCTTTACTTATTTACTTGTGTGTTTGTTGTTTGCTGAATGTTTTTCATCCAAGCATATGATACACACAAACACACACACACACACACACATACACACACACACACACAAACACACACACACACACACACAAAATCATTATTCGTGGAGTAAAAGTCTACTGAGAGAAAGACTTACATTGTGTGTCCTAGCGTTTTGTTTACAGTATGTCCTATATCTCAGCACTGGGTCATTCCTAAATTGTCTAGTCTATATGCAAATGTGTGGCAGTTTTTGACGTAAAGGTTTTTAACAGTGTGCTTCCTCTTTTTTCAGCATTAACTGAATATATAATATGCCATAATATGCCACTTTCACCTCAGCCAAGGATGGTTGAGGTGAGAGTGGCATATTATGACTTCCTCCCCAAACTACAAATAGCAGCTCTAATGGTGTCATAGCACATCTTAAATATAAGCTATAAAGCTTCTTTGTCATATATTGTGGTCAACACATAATTTCCCATTTCATTTTTGTCAGGGACAAGTAAACAACATTGGTAAAACACAATTTTACCCACTGCTCAGTCCATCCCTGTCAAATTGAAAACAGAAATGTTGTCCTGCAACCAAAAACAAATCGTTTTGTGGGCAGGAATTAATGTCTGTAAGATCGTGATATGAAACACAGATTGATTGTCTATTCTGCTGCAGGGCTGTGCTCCCTCTGCAAATCCATATCTGCAGTAGTAGCAGAATTGACTCTTCTCACAAAGGGCACTCACACTTTCTCTTTCTCTCTCTCTTTCTCATTCACTTCACAGACACAGCAGACACAGCCACTGCCAGAAAACAACTTATCCTGGCCCGCATCTGGGCCACATCTTAGTCTTTAGTCGTATCAGTACCAGTTTGTTTCTGCCTGCACTCTGTATGCACTGACATTCTCTGGACACCAGCACAACTGCCAAAAAGGTTTCCCACTCTGTTACGGGAATGTGGTCTATGAGTGGTCTGTTCTGAGACAAAATCTCTTTAAAAAATAAAATAAATTAAAATAAATTGTTCTCCATTGAACTTATTATCCTTCAATACAAATGTGTATTTTAGTTCAGAAAGTTGTGGAAACACAGAAAACATTTCATATTACAGTCATAGTAACACCTGAATTTAAATTATTGTGCATGAATCAATATGTGTTACCGGCACACTTATTTCTTCAAGAATTAGTTAGCAGGAAAGAGTTGGCTCAGTCATAGTTGTTTTTCTACATCTTTCCCTCTAGGGGGCCTCAGAGCACAACTTTCCTTGGTCTAACGACAGAGCACAGCAGTTTAGTCAGAGACAGCAAATCAGATTTCCTTGGTTATACTGAGCATGTAATATGGGGGATATTCCAAGTTTGATGAACATTTGTCTACTCTTTTATGAAGAGTGACAAGGCTAGTAGGCTAGATTGGCTATTTTTTGTGATTTATTGGAAAGGAAGGAGGAGCATTTTCTCATTAATACATAATAAAGAGTCCTGCCAAATTACGCTGGGGGGAACAGTGCAAGACTTCTTCCTGTTTCTTAGGAATGACCCCTGTGACCTAGCAACTGGCTCTATGACATCAGCAACGTAGGTGATCAATGCCCTGTGTTTTAAAGAATCCGGAATTAGGACAGACATTGCTTCCTCATGGGTTGCTTCCTCATATTTCCATATTTCACATGGAATGAAATTGGATTAATGAAGTCTAAAAATCAACCTTTGTTTGAAGCTTGAATGTATAACTTTGCGTGGAATTTCATTAGCGAGTGAGGGATTTGACAGTAGATGATAGTCTCATGTGAATGTTAATCTGTATATAATTATCCCTGTCTTACAGTAATTATAGTCTTGTGTCAAATGCACAAAGACTGACCTCACCTTCTGCTAAGCTGTCATTAATGCCACACAAGCAAACGCTGTGAACAAGTGCAGGTAGCAGACTCCACTCCCTGAGTTTGCATGATATGATGAGAAAATCATACGAAACCAGAATCACAGAATAAGTGTGTGTGTGTGTGTGTGTGTGCACATGTGCATATGTATGCATGTGTGTGTGTGTGTGTGTGTGTACATGCATGTGTCTATGTGTAATGTATCGTCATTCATGTTATTTGAGCAAATCTGTCTCCACCCTTCCATATATGTTGTATGTCTGTGAAGGTGAAATGACTCTCCTCTCTCCTCTCCTCTCCTCTCCCTACAGAGGTGATCAGGTCTCATGATCCATGAATCTCCCTTGTCCTTGACTCACTGAATTTTGGCCTTGGCTCAGACTCAAACACTGCAGCCAGTGTGGCCGGCTGTAACCGGAGGAGCTATCCCCCCACCCCCACTCTGCTGCCACAGCACGTTTTTTTGCGTTGAACCTGCAACTTTATTCAGTCTTTCCTCCAAAAGACACTGCAATCAGTTATGTGACGTGTTCAGTTGATGTTGTGTGATCTGTAATTTGACAACGTGTGATCTATAATCTCTGATCTGCAATCTGACAAATGTAGGGGAAAGAAAGAACTGGCTGTGATGACTTACGGTTATTGATACTGTCACACTATAATTTTCTTTACCATTGTTTTTTTTACAGTGTATATTTAGCACAATGATAACAATGAGAGGAGTTACTATTTTTGACCCCTGCAAAGAAGGTCTGGACCAACGCTGACAGCAAATGAAGAGTTCAGATGCGAAATCCCTTTAAATTGAGATGTTTTAATTACAATTTTCCAAGTAATCTCTATTAAACTAACTTAGTTATTATTAAACTAACTTAAATATTATTGTCAAGTAAAAACAAATCAAACCAAAACCATCCAATTGGAGTTGGACTGATAATAAAGTTAATCAAAATGATGTAAATATATTTTTTTTGCATCTGAACTCTTCAAATATTCTAAGATAGCACTAGAACTTTTGGGTGAAAGTAAGTTTGTCCATGGTGGCAATTAACCTTGTGTGTGTGGTTTTGTGTTTGTGTTTGTTTGTCTGTTAGTGTGCATACAACACCAGTCATTGCTCGCTAACTGTGCATTAGTGCTCTCTAGCTGCATATCAGGATCTAATCCAGGGACAGTATTTATGTGGGATCATGAATGCTGACACTGCATGACCCCTGATGAAGTGCCTCCGTGGCTAACAGTGATAATGCAGGACAATGTGTACATTTCTAGGGGGAAAAAGCACTTAGAGGAAATGAGTCATCTGATGCATAGGAAAGATGACCCAATAACACTTGTGGTTGCAACTCCCTGAGGCCCTGAGATGTCCTCCACAATCATCATTCCCATGTCCATTTTTTGCTGGACTGAAAACTAGAGTAGATTTAGGGCTGCACACTTAGGGCTGCACCTCCACCACTTTTAGCGCAGCATAGACAAGAGATGCAGGAAATTCAGAGACAACTCTGAAGAAGTTTGTTTACTATGGAGTTCACTCATTCATTCATTCATTCATTCATGGCCCCAGTGTATATAATCACATTATGTAGGTGACTTACTGGCCTCTTTTATTATTGCATTTAAACAGGACAAACTGCATTCCATAGAGGATGTGCAAGGAAAGGAAGGTGACATTCTCTGTCTCGAATGCTCTCCTGTATTATACTTTCAGCTGTCCATGGTCTTAGTTGTTATCAAGAATTTACTAAATGAGACATTCATTATAAGTCAATAAAGTACAAATCTGGGTGTGGCCCCCTAAGCACAGCAAGTTATCTAAAAACACACCTCACAGACTAAATAGGATAATGCACATGTAGGAAAGGAGTTGTCACAGTTGTCTAGTGTTGAAATGTATCTCAAAAACACTGTTAAATCAGTCATACCTCCAGTCCTGGTTGAGAAGGGAGTACTGCCTCTGTAGACATGAAGGATCTAGCCTGACTATAACACCAAAATGTATAGTCTGACCATGACCAATAGACCAGACTCAATCCAAGGGGCAGAATCAGCGGTTGTCTTTCAAACTGCCTCTGCACGCTTATAAACTGATGAGCTACAGCTAGGGTACATCTCAGGTGACTCTCTATAAGGACATAGTGATGTGACTGATCCGACCAAACTTGGGAGAAGAGCCACTGTGCCCTATGATTCGTTTCTAGACGTACTGGCTGAGCAAAACTATTTGCTATGTACATAAGGATCTATATCCAAAAACTTCATGAAATTGCACTGTGTGGTGCACAAAGGAAAGAGGAAGCATTATTGGTGGTACCCAGATTGCACTTCGGACTGATAATATACGTAGAATCATCAGAGAGCAGATAGCACTTGTAAACATGTGGCACAAGGTCACTTAGTGCAGTATATTAGCTCATGTACTTGGACATTACAAGGACATCACACGTTGAGATGTTCATACGTTGAGAAGACAATACTGTTTTATCAGGTTATTATTCATTGTGTAAACACACACACACACACACATACACACACACACACACCGTCAGCAATCCGTCGCAATGAATGAGTGTAATGTAGTTCCCTGTGCCTGTTTCTCTTAACACTGAAATCAGTAAATCACCTTGTTGAACCACTGACGTAGTCCCTAGCAGCACCGTAGATTACTAGTAACTGTGCAGTAAGTCTCGCTGAGGCTTTAGTACTGAAAGCTTTTGGATGTCATTCAGTCATTCAGAAAAGTGAAGGTTTGCGTGAAGCAATAGGACTATTCGCCTAGTAAGTCGATTATTTTCTTTGCCTGCTTGGAGGAAAAAGAGAGGCGGGCATGTGGGTGATCTGGGTAAAAAAAAAGAGCCGTCAACCCCTAGAACTTTTTAAAATTAATGCCAGCTCTTTCACTTACTGACCAGTAAATATTTACCCCAAAATGTTTACTGTCGTTGAACTTGTAGATGCTGCAGGGCCCAGAGCGCGTGCCATGGATGAAATGCAATGTCAAAATGTCAGCCTGCACACCATGCTGTTTCGACTGACAACATTGGCCAAGGTGGAGGGGTCAGCAAGGTCAGAAGAAGAAAGAGCAAAGATACTTGCCACGGAGAGCACGGAGACTCAAAAGCCACAGAGCACACCAAGGACTTTTCAAATCACTTCAGTGATGTATTCAATGGTTGTACACATACACATACACACACACGGAGAATGCACAGCTGTGTGTGGATGTTGGTTCTTGACCACTCCTACCAGTATCAGTATGGATCAGTTTAATTCACATATTGTTCTGGTTATTGTCTGAGGAATAGAACTCCACTGTAAAGTCCCTGTTCAATTCAATTCAATTCAATTGTATTTATACAGCACCTTTTACAATGGTGTTGTCTCATGGCGCTTTACAGCAAGAAGCACCCAAGAGCAACACCCAGGGGGCAAGGAAAAACTCCCTTATGTTAGTTAGTCTAGGAAGAAACCTTGGGCATGTCCATGACTCAAGGGGCTAACCCAGCTGCCAGGGGTCATGTAGGAAAAGTACAATCAGTAGAAACCATGATAGACTACAAGTTGTCAATAATTTTAGCTAAGTATCATAATAGTTCCAAAATGTTGTCCCATAACATTACATGGTAGTCAATCCATAGATATCTCTATAGAAATACCTTAAGTTAGATTCTGGCAGAGATGAGACAAGCAGAATACATCTTTGCAAGTCATCCTCGACATGTGAAAAATTACATAATGGTAAACTGAGAGACAAGACATACGTCTTCACACAGAATGGCACACGTATGCATTACAGGAAGATTGGCTTCTGTTTGACACAGCTTGACGTCAATTTTTAACGCGTATCCCCGCCTCGACAGAATGTTATGTCATAAGCTTAGACAGTATTACCTGGAAATATCACCTGGATTTTTCCGTAACTGCAGATTGTATAGTAGGACTAGGGAGTGATGCAAGTGTATGAGGTTATGACTGTATAAGTCTTGAGAGTTAGGGAAAGAGTGCTCTTCTTTTCTTGATTCTAAAGTTATTTTGCCTACTTTTGCTTCTTTTCTGCTCGGTGTTTGGAATGTCTTTTCTACAGGGTATATGCATATACAGGTGAAAATTAAGTACAAAGATTAAGGAAAATTAAGGACAGGTCTGGTACAATGCCTCAAATGGTTACTTTCATGTTTAACATTGGTCTTCATACCCTACTGATCCAAAATAAATAGAAATAAAAATACAAAAGTAAACATTTTGATAAAACTTCTAGTGGAGATAACAGAGGCTTGGATGGATTGCAACACAATATTTACACAATAGTGTTTGTGTGTGTGTGTGTGTGTGTGTGTGTGTGTGTATAATGAGGAGGCAGTGCTTGGTGTATACTTTAACCCATCGGGAATGAAAGGGCCCTTCTGTGAAACAATGGGTCCACTGTTTGCTAATTGATCAGTAGCTGAAAAGGCCACGCGCCTCGTTCCCTTCCTATCTTCTCTTATTGGCCAGCTTGTTTGTAAAAACCAACACGCCCCCACTCACCTCACACTTAGTCACAGGCACACTCAACTCACACAGGTCTGACTGTAGTGATCATTCAAAATGGCTTTCGCTTTAGTCAAGGCACTCAGCTCTCCAATGGCACGATGATAATGAAGGCAAACCATTCCTTCATGTTTCTTCACAAACTACAGCACTAAAATGTCATTTCCTTAAAATGCCGTATAGTGAATGGCACCAAGAGCTGTGGAGACATCATATTCTTTCTGTTCAGAGGTTATTGTTTTCTCACAAGACTTTATATGTCATGAAAACATTCCGATCATAGCTTGACAAAGCTTATACAACAACCGGATGCAAACGGGAACTCATATTGATTTATTCACACTTGGTTAATTTGTCTATAATTTGTCCTTTGGCAGGCCCTTGACTGTGGTACAGCTACTAGTGGTGTGGCACAACAAGAGTGACCAAATATTTTAAAAAAGTTGACAACACATTTCAATAAGATAGATGGGTTACCATGCTGAAAGCCATAAGCCATGCCGAAATTTCTAGATATTTCTAGATATTTCTAAGATTCAGAAAGGTTGGCATTCAGTCTTCAACATTCTCTGTTTCTCTGAGCAGTAATGGCTCATAACTGGTGTGAGCAGTGTACAGTTGTAGGGAGCTTCTATGAGAGTGCTGCCTTGGGGTAAATGGAAAGAGCGAATTCTGTTGTTGGTCACTGATGTGAATGGCATGCCCCATTCGTCAATATCCCTACCAAGGGACCAATGCCATTGTCCTTTATGAGGTTTTCAAGCATTCTTTATTTAATTATTTATTATATCACAGATGACACTAGATTAAAACACACACACACACACTAAAGCATAACTAAGCTGTTGAACAATTTCAAGACTGTTTTCACAGGACCCTATAAATCTCTGTTGTTTTTTACAATCTGGGTAATGTAATTATGCTCATGTGCAATAAATAATTGATTTGAAATTGGAGCATCCTGCTATTGTATAGCAATAAACAATTCATGTGGAAAACATATTTTTAGTTTTTATTCTTTTTTTTTTATCTGTTTTTAACCAAAATGTCCTTTATGTAACATGTTTCCTTGCCATGTAGTTAATTGATTAGTTTCATTGGGATTTCCATACAGTGCCCTGTATTGATTTCTCTCTCTCTCTTTTTTTTAATGTTTCTGATTGCTCAGTTGGGGTTGGGTTTCCAGAGTTGTGTGTGAGTTCCAAGAAAATCTGTGTTCTTCCACGGAACACTTCTATTGTCCCCCAGAGTCTTGGGTCATCTCAGTTTCAAGATAGTGTTTAAGACTCCCATGGCATCTGATTATAAAGTCACAGTCACTGACTCTATTGTTTAAGATCAAGGTTTGGTCAGTTGGACATGGAGGAGAGGAAATAAGAGGATCCGTGATCACAGAATGGAGTGGCATTTTTGATTGTCAGTTGTTTTGTTGCCCCTGTAGTATGATATCTCTCTAAATAAAAAAAGAAAAATCACCTGAAATGGATGACTTTTGTACTCCTTCAGTAGAGTTTTTTTTCATTTAAAATAAAAGCACATTTTGCTGTAATTGTGAAATTTCCAAGACGAACAGCAGAACCTGAATATAGGCCTGTCCATTCTGCGGGCACCAGTGGGATCCAAGCAGCTCTGCTTGGGTATAAATATTGCCACCTGCATGTCTCCCGTGATGGCAACCCCTCATGTTTGTGTGTTATGGATTGTTGTTAGTTAAAGGCCACTGCCACGTTCTGCACCCTTTCAATGTTTTGCACCTCAACATGGGTAAAGAGCACAGTGCACATGCATATGCCCAGAAATCACATTGATACAGATGGAGAGAACAGAATTTCTTCTCTCAAAGTCGCCCTGGCTGCCATCTGATTAAAAAAATAAACTTTAATGGCAACAGTCGCATTTTCAGGTAGATGCCTATTCAGGATGTATGGAAAACCACATTTGAGCCAGAGCTGAGCCACTTCTGTCCCAAACACACCTGTTCTCACACCTGTCCTCTACTGTTACTATGTGTAAATAGGTCGTGATGAGGAATATTTCACATATTAGCTGAGAGTGCAGTGAAAAGGTCATGGTTTTCTTTCCATCCTAGCTGAGCATCCTAAGGAATAAACGAAAACATGAATTTAACGTGGGGCCGTATACATGTCTATTTTCAGCTCTTTGGCAGCTGCGGTTGCTTCAGAAGGACGCTGGAGGACAGTCTGCCATCACCTATTTTTTTTTTTTTTGCATTTCCTAATAGATGGGTCTCCCTGCCATCCTCACTGCACACAGAGTCATCCTCTGCAGGGATGGCAGGTGGCCAATCGATAAAAATGGAGAGAGAACTTTTACACGCTGGAGCGGGAGACTGTTGCTTTGGTGGCTGCACTGAATATTTAATGTTGACTTCAAGATTGGGAACAGTGTTTATTCCTGAACTGATGTCAGGTTTAAAAATATACACAAGATGTATATTCCGAGGATCACTGCTGCAGTAGCTGTTGTCTAGAAATGGGTAGAGGGATGTTGAAAAATCCTGGAAATCAAAGTCCTTCTCAGCTGCTCAAGCAAGGTTCCAAATTTAATTCCGCATGTGATTTAATTTTTCAACCGTAAGATATCACTTACTGAAATGTCGTCATCGATTTCCTTACTGAAGCAGTTATTATACTACTCTCCCAACTCCTCCTCTTCTCCCTCTTCCTCTATTTAGACTAATACCACTACAGCCTCAGCTGTCACAACCATTAGGCCCAGCAGGGTAGAAGGGCATGAGTATAGATAATACAAACTCACGTTGACAAATGAAGTCTGGCAGAAGGTTATGTCAGCACGTTTTTACACTTTGTAAAGGTTACTATGTACGTACACTGACCCCCAACACACACACACACACAAATGGGGGAAAAGGGCATTATCAACTTTGCCCCACAACATCGCTGCAGCAATCACCTACTTTTATTAGACCAGTTTTAACTCAAAATTTAACTCAATGAACACAGGTCATCTGTTGCTGACTTTGTGACTCTAGTTAAAATGCAGGGGTCACCCAGTAGTCAAATAAAAATGCAAGAGAGTAAATCTATTAAGTGTCAGGGCATACTACTGCACAGTTGGCACACAAGACTTGACCTCTGACCCCCTGGTGGACTTTCTTTGTCATGACAGCAGTGGTCTGGGTCACAGAGATTAGATTAAGAAACTGAATCTGCCAAATAAACTCAAAAGTCATCAGTGCAAACCCACTTATTGTATTGGGCTCTGTATTGATAGTTTGGTAAAATGAGGATTCTGAATGACAAAAATTATTTCTTTCAAGCCTGTGGTGATTTCTGTACTGCAACCAACTGAAAGAGTAATACACTATATCCACATCACACACACTGTAACCACATCACACATAAGTTTTCAGCAAGGACTTAAATAATAATAATAATAAACAGATTAAGAATAATAATAATAAACAGATTGCGACTTGATGTATTATTTTTTTTACTCTAAAAGTAGATGTGTTGGACATTTATTTGGAAGCAAAGCCTGAACAGGGCTTTAACGTGATGTTTTTTTCCGTGAGAAAGGTTGATTTGGAGAGGTAGGTGGAAAAAGTTCTTATGAAATCTTACTGAAGTCATCTTACATCATCGTTCCACATCATAAAACCTCTTTGATTCTAACTCTCTTAATGGAGGTGTATTTCTGTTTCACATAGAGAAGACATTTTGAAAAAAGAGCAAAATCTTTGACTGTAGACAGCCCAAGGTGGCAGACTAGCATTTGGCTCCATTTTTTCTTCTGAGTATGCCAAGGTATTCATCATGCAATAACACACTTCAATGCTTTATTAGCAACATTGAGGAAGTAGCCTCAATATAAACTGAAATTAGATTTTTATGAACAGCAAATAACAAAGATTTTTAAGGCATGTGTGTACTACACAGATACTATATGTCTCTATTCTTTAGACATCCACATCTCTAGTCAACATACAGAATATCCGACTGCTTTGCGTCTACCATATACGTATTTCAATCATGCTCAACCTTCCTCTTCACCAAATTCCCACCTCTCACAATTTGTCATGATAACAGTGTGATGGGCAAAGGTCACCAATGTATTTTTTTTTCTCTTCAACTCCTCACAGCCGTTAACATTTGAGCGCAAGTTTTACAGCAGGCTGTAATGACCCGAGGGTCCCTTGTAATTAAATTCTCCAGCAGTGTTCAGACACAGTTACTCTTCACAAATCCTGGCCTACAGTAGCAAGCAGCACTCACATTACCACCCCCACACACCACAGTGAGTGAGCCTCTGGTCTCCGCGTCTAACCAGCAAATATGACACATTCCCCTCACTTTGCAGCCTCCCTGGTAATTTAACACGTTGTAGCAGTGCTGGTGGTGGAGATGGTGGAAGAAGGGGGGGGGGGGGCAGGGAGGGTAGCACAGGGGACATGACCCACTGGCCGCCTGTGTTATCTGTTGGACTGAGTTGGGGGTCCAAAGGGGGATGCAGCTGATTCAGGAGGAGGTGGAGCAGGCAGCAAGAAGGACGAAAATAGAATGGAGGGGTATATTGTGACCACACCCCTCCAGTTTCAGGTTGCTTGAGGAGGGAGGCTCCAGAGGATCTGCTTTAAAAGTTGAACACTATGTATTATGTTCCATACATTTGTTTATGTTTCTGTATCTATAAGGAAAAAGTATGGGTTTGTTTATATCTGTGTCCTGGAACTAAAGCATATTTACATATTTATAGGGCAATGATCTCATTTAACTTCTTACAAACAAACAAACAAATAAGCAATGGGACACGTGGTGCTAAAATGTCAGAATGTAAGGTTTTTTGCTCACAGGATAATCCGTCTGGCTCTTGGGCTCACTAAATCTGATTGAGCCTCTTTGGCTTCAGCTAAATTACCTAAATCTAATCTTGCTTGTGGTGCAATGTTCTCTACAGTGCTGTGTGCATCAGTTCCATAGGGTCTGTTTTAGTTTTGTAAAATCACGCATTAGTCATTTCCTTGGGAACAAACTACAGTGTGTTTATATCCTCTTTTAATAAAAGATATTGAGATCACAATCAAGCATTACAATTTCTTTATAGATTATGTCCCCTCCTTCCCACAAGTCACCCTACCCACTTATCATAAGAAGCAAGGTCACATGGTGTAATGCTTCCTCTTGAAATGAAATGGGGAATGTTATCTGATTGTTACACACTTAAATCACCTAACAATGCCAAAATCAAGCAACCAGAAAGCAGCATCATTCAAATTACCTTCATTCAGGACATTTTTCACAGCAAAATTCAGCGAGTCTTTAGCCCTGAGTCTGGCATTTGTGGACTCATTAAATTCGTAGATAGGAAAAGATGCTGCAGGTTCACTTCATAGGCTTGTACCCCTATCTTGTATTGAAATTGCCACTTCCCCATCACTGTTTTTCGCAGACATTGTGTGTGTATGTGTGTGTGTGTGTGCGTGCATGTGTGTGTGTGTGTGTGTGTGTGTGTGTGAAAATTGAGGGAGATGTGTAGGACCTTAATATGAAAAGTTCTGAAACCACCAAAGTGGATTTACATGTGAAGTTTTCACCCTGCTGAAGTTGCATTAGATCAGACTAATGTGCTTATTCAGGACTCAGATTATCTCGGAGGTTCACAACAGTACATCTTCAGATGGTTGCCATGCTATCTTAAAGGCCACTATGATTACTCTCATTTTGAAAAAAATGCTTGTCAAGAAATATCTAAACTGGTTTATCCAGCAGGCAACTAATACAATAACAATGGCCAAACATTTTTGATAAGGTTTTAAAGATTATAAACCTTTGTGAATATCCTTGTTTGTGCTGTTTCAATCAGACGATGCTGTTTTTGAAGCCACTATGGGTTAATTTCGGTACTTATGCAATTAATAACACATGCATGCCATAACACACCACATGACACTGTATACCTTTACGGGTACACCATACCTTCCAACTCTTACAATGTTAGAAAAGATCACAGAATCAGATTGTTAGCTGAACCTAGAATTGCATGTTCCATATCAGTTGTTTTGTGTCTGCCATGATAACTACAATATGAAACAGGAACTAGATAAAACAGATAACAGAATTACAGTTTTACACCACACAGGAAGTTTTTTTTGAAAGGGCAGATGGCAAGTGAACAGAGAACACAAAAACAAATCACCAACAGAAAAATAACAAGTCTGATGTGACATCTGACATATCTACACATTTCTCTTTTTTGCACCAAATAATTTACACGTGATTTGGTGCAAAATAATGATAATAGGCCTTTACAAAAATGTAAAAACAATATTATTTTATTCTGAATTTTCAGGCCACATTGACCTTGTTCATTCTCGGATGATGGAATGGCAGCAGTAGACGCACTCTTGCTGTGAATTCCTGCTCAGTCCTCTTAAGACTTTTGCCTGTTGGTGAAGTGGGCCTACAAACAGAACACTAGGAGATAATCTCACCATTCTGCCTAACACCTGGGGAAAGAGAGAGTCAATGTGGGGGAAAGAGAGGGAGAAGCAAAGTGATGACCTGCAAACTCCTGGTGGCAAGGCTTTGGAAATGAGTCTTTCATTCCCTTTCACTCTCACAGCATTAAAAATAATAATAATAATAATAATAAAAAAGCTCTACCTCCAGCCACCAAAGGTCTGTAAATGAAGGCTTTCTCCTGACCTTAACATCATTCCTTTTCTGTCTAGCACCTCTGGCCCCCAACTATACCAAAATTCAGCTAATGTGCATCCAAGTATTTTGAATGCATGAGAATGAGTGAGAAGAGTGAGAATAGTTTAACTGTGCGTTCACACACAAGAGCTACTAAAGCCATAAAAAAGCCGGAAGTAATTCACTTCGTATGGACAAGAGCAACAAAAGCGACTAAAGCGATGAGTGACAAAACTTGGGTGACCAGAGCGACTAAAAGAAGCAAAAAAATTGCTCTACTTTATGCAAATTAGCTATGCTGCATTTTGTCTGTAAATGAAATATAGGTCATGTCATGAGCGAATAGAGTGACATTCACAAAAAGTGCCTTTTGATTTATGGAATGCTGGACATGACCTTTCCCTTTGACAAAACATCACCATCTGGTCTTAAAGCCATTATGGAGAACTCTAGAAGGTCAAACAACCAAAGAAAATTAAGATGTGCAGGAGAGCACTGTGTTATTGTTTGAGGTTTCATGCTGAGGCAGCGTAAGTTTAGTATTTTCAATAGCAATTGCCCATAACAGGTACTTTCCACATTGGAGGCAAGCTGTGACTAATGACCAAGAGGTGAAAATGACTTTCCAAGAATGTGACAAATTGTCTATTATTGGTCATTTTAACCTGACCTGAAAGAGGACTAATCTGACCTGAATGAGCCTTAAGGGGCTCTGGTTATGTCAACTGAATGTGAACATTTATTTAATTCATTTATTTAATTTTAAATAACTTACATATCACTGCCAATATTTCCCTATTAATAATGTGGGACTCATTAAGTTTCAATGATCTTTAGAGTCTGCATAAGACTCTATCTTTGGCAAACAAAGAACAGGAAGAGAATTTGTCTCTTTTGTAGCTCCAGACACTTCCATTTTGATAGCTAGATGACCTTCAAGTTCAAATATCAGACCAGGAGCAAAATTAAATTAGGTTACAACCTGAAAACCTTGTCACTTCAACAATGAAAACCATTATATCAAATCTCACGTGGACCCTATGTCAAACCGCCTCCTTTCCAAGATGTTTCACACACAGATTCTGAATGTGCGGATATATGTCTGAAATAAGTTTCTTACAATTTTCAAATGTTGGCCTTCCATGATGTACTGTACTCCACGCAGCTCAGTACAAGCCTAAAACCTCATCACTAGTGCCACTGTTTGCAGGCTGCATTTTAGGCTATTTGACTTTGGGCATGAATACAAAAAGCCAAGTGGTAGTTGCTTGAATCTAAAACTAATTGCTTAACTGGATTATGGGCCCCCAGGGTGTTAGGTAATGGGAATGGGTTTGAAGTGGTCCTTTCACCATAGTCTGCTCATCTGTGAATGCATCTCTCTCTCTCTGTTCCGGCCTGTGTTTGTGATTTTGAGATTAGGTGTGTCTACTCTATTTGCATGATAATGTGCTGTTACAGACCTCTTTTTTGTAAACACTAGGCCTAACCTGCCACCACACTTAAGCACTCCTCCAGAAACCCACCCCACCCCGACCCACCCCAGTCATGGACAAGACTGATTCAACACTGTCTTATGCCTCTGATTTGTTTATAATACTTATCAACTACTCTGGACAAAAAGTTGTATTTGGCCTGTCATATTTCATTGGCAAGGCCTCGTGATGCATACCTTAAGCTTTAATTATATTATTGCGTATAGGGTTACACAAACACCAAATGAAATGTTTTCATTCACATTTTTTTTTCTTCTTTATATAGGCCTAAAGGTGCAAACACGTTTAACAGCATTAAACTAGATTCACAGAATCTTCTGTTTCTCCCCCACCCCCAAAACTTTTCTGTATCACACGCGTCAAAAACACGCCTTCCCCTTACCGCGCTGAAAAACCATGACACTCAGTTATCGCGAGTTTACGCTAGCTTGGAACCCACCCCTCCAGTGATGCCCTACTGCAGTGTGTGTATATAGCAGCGAGGGGCTCGCTGGAGTCTAGGAGGAGTTGCGGCAAGGTCGGGAAAGCATCCTTTGACCGTAAACAGTGAAATCGACCAGCCACGGGATCAATTAGCATTACAAAGACATCTTGCAGCTTCAAGACCGAGAATTGTCTCGGTTATTTTACTTGCGCTGCGGAGCATCAGTTGGAGCCGAAAGCAGACGTTCCTGTCACAGGGCTGGTGGAGTGAGCTAGCGTTCTCCATTTGTGTCCGCATGTCTGGAGTCGTGCTGCCAGTTTGAACGAGGTAAAGCGGCAGTCGCCCTGACTGAATTTGAAGGCACGTTTCCTGTGAACGAGCATCCAGGCGGTCTTTCAACACCAGGGTAGTGAACGGGATTGTGCCTGAGACTTCTATGTTCGGGACATCGGGTATAGAGACTGTAACATCAGTTTAGTGTACTTGTCGCGATCGGACACGGGTCGGTCTTAACAATTAGCTAGCTATTGTTTTATAAACCATACTCTCTGGTAATTAGTAACGTTAATATTTGCCATGTCAGACCCATCGTCGCCGGCTGATTCTCCCGCCCAGGGAGATCATGCCCCGCCAGAATCCGAAGGACTGACCGTGGACTCTGGATTGAAACCTGCCGGTCCGACACCAAGCCAGAGCCGGTTTCAAGTGGATCTCGTGACAGAAGCAGCCGGCGGTGAGGCTAGAGATGATAAAACACCCGGCTCAGATGCTTCTACTAACACATCTGGCGATAAAGCCGCTCCCGTCGCGGAGGAAGCAGCTAGCGGCGAGGAGGCGAAGGGCAGATTTCGGGTAGTGAACTTTGCGGATCCAAGCGGGGCTGAGAGCCCACCAGACGGTGTGCCCCCCGAGGGTGTCCAGAATGGAGACACCGTAATGAGTGAAACTAGTCTGCAGTCGTCGACTGGAGGCCAGCACCAATATCACTATGACACTCACACCAACACCTACTACCTAAGGACTTTTGGTCATAACACCATAGATGCAGTCCCGAACATCGACTTTTACCGACAAACTGCAGCGCCCCTGGGCGAGAAGCTCATCAGACCCACCCTATCGGAGCTGCATGACGAGTTGGACAAGGTAAGCTAATCTAGTGTTAAATGTCCAGTGATGCAGGATACCATCGCAGCCTGTGCATATGCTCCACGGAAGGCTTTCACAGGGTGCCAGCAGTATCACAGCATCATAACCCCATGTGTGATTGACAATAACCTCGTGTAGCACAATACGCCTTAAAATGAATGACAGCGGTTTCTTAATATTTGACAGCAATTTGGGTATAACGTTAGACGTCTCACTAAATGGAAGCAGGAAATCTAGCATACCGGTAGACTAGTCATGTGGCTAGGCCTGATGAGTGGAGTGCTGCTGAAACGTGCTGGTTACCATAGCTGAGCAGATGACTTGAATATCTGACCGTCCGTGCCCTGTACTAGTCAAGCTTCGTCTTGAAGTAGGAAATGCTAAGATATCTTTTCCCCAGCTTTCCGAAAGCTGATTTAAGTTTACATTATTCTTAAAGCGAAACCTATTAATGCCACATTGTTTTGTTGATCCTTTTCTGAACTCACGTGTTTTTGAAAACGTAGGGAGCACGCTAGTAGGCTACGTCAGACAGTAAGCAAAATACGTAATCTCATTTAGTATATACTGTTGCTAATGAATAACCACGTTGATGCTAAGTGTACTCGCATCGCTTGATGCCAGGCTCCAATAAACTCATTAAGAGCTCGGTGTTTTTCAGAGTTTTTGTTGGCCACGTTTAATGGGCACCCAACCGTTTTGCGTTCAGAGTCGACAGTGTTCATTACTGATGCCTGTGAAGCATAATTGTTGAAAAAGACCTTTGCCAAACAAAAAACTTTTGCCAAATTGGCCACCGAATGAGTATTCAGATGGCAACACTGACAGCTTGAGTTTAAAACTTTAATATTTCAGAAGTTTTCACTGTATGGAGTCATGTCAAAAGTTGCTTTTACTGCTACAGTAAGAGACTATAGGCTACGTCTTTATTAAGACATTGTAGTTCTAACCCCTTGTTATCCCTGTCTTTTGGACAGCAGTCTAAATTTCAGTGGGGAACAGTGCCGTTTTTTCTATTGTTTAGTAGGCTTACAGTATTAAGAACATGAAGTGCTGGCTCTGCAGTCCTCCTGTGAAATGTCAAGTCTGACATGGCTTTGGCATGAAATTGTAATCGTGAATCGTTCTGTTCAAATTCTTTGAAGATGAAAGAAAGACAACGGAAAGCCATGCCATGTTGACATTCCAGCATAGAGAGCGAGGTGAGGAAGTAGGCCAGTCCGGGAAGAAGGACGCTCAAGGTTTTCCTCTTGTAGCCTAACCCCTTGTTGCTGTGTGTCCCATTCCTCACAGTCCCCCAGCCTACTATGTCCCTTACTTCTGTTTCCTGTTTGACTAATCACTCATTCTAAAGTCACACTCTAGATCTGGAGAGCAAGCTGTCTGAAATGCTTGTAGAAATTGCTCTGTTTTTTGTCACTTGTTTCTCTCTCTCTCTCTCTCTCTCTCACTCACTCACTCACACACTCACACACTCACACACACACTCACACACACTCACACTCTCTCTCTCTCACACACACACACACACACACACACACACACACACACACACACACGCACGCGCATAGGGTCAATTGTGAAGTTGGTAGAATTTCTATTTTCCTTCTGGTATGTAGACCTATAGGAAGACATTTTTCAGCTGAGACAAACACATTTTCAGCTGATCATGTGTATGTATGTATTTATTCAGAGCAGAGAATCCAAAGCATTCTAGTCTCGAGTCTATCCACATGTGACTGATCACAGACTAGATGTTTTGCAGTGCATCTCACATGCTCTTTGCCGGCATCTCTCAGAAACTGTGCCTTTTTTGGCAGCGTGCATCCATGACTGTGTGCCGGGCAGCTGCTTGTAATCTGATCCTCATAGAAATTTACTGTGACGCATCATGTTTGCTATGACTATAAATACGGACGTAGCAGTTTTCTCATTACACAAGGGTTTTAATCTGTAGCTGTCATTGTAGTATGTGGACAAAGTCTTAAGCAGCTGTGATCCGGGATCACTCCAGACTTGTTTAGGCTCACTGCATTTGTGACACATGGCTGTTTATTTTTAATGATTGCAATCAAACGTTGTTGTTTCAGGTTATTTTTTTTCTCCCAGCTTGATGTAATGTTGGCTTGGCTCCTGAAAAGTTTTGGAATGGGACTTGAGTCAGTTTTTAATGAAAAGGAATTTCATTGGAGGGTTATTAGGTAGTTAACTGCATTCTCTTACAGAATAGTCAAGGAGGCAACAGGCATATTCACATCTGGCCTAAGAAATGAAATTGTTGTATTTAAGGTAACAGGACTGTCCATTGTTTTTAACTGTTGATGGTTCAGACAAACTTGTTTTTTGCATCACAAGTTGAAAACCTTTGACAGGGTAGCACAATATACATTGATCAGTGTTTAATGTCATTTTCAGCCTAAAAACTTCATGACACAACATTGACAAGTCGGGGGCGGGGAACAGGAAAGACACCATTATAGGATACTAAAGGGCACATTTTCTTCCCGAGTTGGCCAATTAAAGCCTTCTTTATTGCCACTAAAAGGCCTGTGCATATTTGGTGGAATTCATAAATCTACCTCAGTGTGACTGTTTGGGATTTGTGCATTTCCTTTGCTCCCTGCAGACTTGATTAACTAGCTCATATTATATTTACATACTATATGTTCAAAGTTGGCCCAACAAAGTACTTCATGCTCACGTGGTAATTGGTGGCCTGTGACAACAGCCAGTGAGGACGCATCTCTTAGCGGATGGGAAGGGGGTTGGGGATCGGGTGTCTCCATACAGTCAGCCTGTCAGTCAGTCTATGCATTTGGGCGGAGGTGGTTGTGATGGTGGAGCCAGCTTGGGGGGTGGTGGCGAAAGTGCGATATTGACCAGCTAGAGGGAAACCCTGACAGGGCAGATTTATTCTGTGTCGTGCGGCCAAGCAGAAGCAGATTGTGCTGAAATATTGATGTCCTCCTCGCTGCCACTAACAGCAAGAGGGCTTCGGCACGCGGTAACACAGGCTACTGCGCTGCTATGCTATGCTATACTGACTACTCCACACTCTCGCCCTGTCTTGCACTGCGACGGTTTGCCCGAGGTGATGGGTAGCAAGCACTCCAAGTATTTATATCTCAGACAGTTTTTCATTTCCCTGTGTCACGCTCTTGAGTCCTTGAGTCGAAACAGATAAAGAGGTTGTGTGTAACTGCTGTGTATTAAGTTCAAACACACAGGGCAGTGCAAGCAAAGGTGCCCGCCGTAAGGAAACATTACTCCCCAGTGGAATAGTATTAATCATACTATATCTTAATGTCTTTTCAGTCCTTACTAGAGTGCCAGTTCCAAGAATGCTTATCAGTCACTCTTTTCACCCTTGCTTCTCAAACCCACCCTGAACTCCTGTGGTCCCATGAGACGATAGGCCAAACAGATCTTGGTCTTCCCATTGGCTGAGGTTTCCCTCCACACCGTTGGCCAACGACCAATCCCTTGCCTGGATATAGGCTAGAACTCAGCATCAGTGTACAGACAGGCCTCTTGTTAATGAGGGCCCTTGTTAGGGTGGCATTGATATCAGGCGGCTTAAGTTTCCTTCAGATAATTAACATGATGTACTTCACAATAAGTTGTCTACTGTAGTCACGGCAGATTTCAACTCCCCCCTCTCCAAGTGAGGGCTTCTGAATTCTCATCCCATTACCGGGAGGCTGTGAGCTGCAGGAGGTCCATTTTGTCCAAGTGTTGGTCTGCATTTTTCATTCATGTGCGATCACGTGTTGCCATCAGCTCTTTGATAAGATTGACAGGCTATTATGTGATTGACTAATAAAGCGAAGCTCTTGCACACCACGGTGCCATTCCACATGGCAGTGGCTGCAGACGTTCTCATCAAAGAGCTGGTGTATCAGGTTGTTTTTTTTCCCCTCTCTGCTTGCCTGACTTTGTATTTCCTCTTGCCACACACTTACAGAAAGCCTTGCACTCTTGTACCAGTGGGGACTTTGAAGTCTTGCCAAGCACAATTTCCTCTCTGCTTTGGCACAAGGCTGCACATGTCTGGACAGTAGTTTGGTTGGTAGAACAATTATTTGGGGGGAACAGCTGTGGCTCTAGCAGTCCCTAGCATTTACATTTTACATCATGAGTGGAAACACAAAAAATAATAAAGATACAAAAAGGTGGTGGGTTAACCTGGCAACCCTTCGGTCACATTTTATTTTACAAATACAAAGTCAATGCCGCAGTCCATCTTCTAACATGCAGTAAACAGCACAGTTTCTGATTAAGCTAAGGGTTGGGTCTTCAGGGGTGGGGGGAGGGAGAAGGGTCCCAGTCAACCTCGTATGTCCTTTGTGTTACCTCTGTTTGTTTTATCTGATTTGTTTTATCATTACACATTATCTGTTTATATTTTGTGAGCAATACCTTTGTGCTTAATTTTACATTTAATTTGTTATTGTTAATATGTAAGCACATTTCAAATAAAAAAGCTTGCAATGCATTTTCGACAGTGTATGTATTATAAAAGCTCAATTAAAAAATACATGTTAAAAAAAAAAAAGGGTGGAAGGTTACTGTTTGCCAAGCGCACCTAGGTGTCCATGGTGATGCCTGTCTCGAGAGAAAACCGAGGGGCTTGGAACATGCAGACAGTCAACAGGTTGTCTGGTGAGCCTTATGGTGCGGCTGAATATGGTTGGGCGTTTTTGTCTAGCATCTAAATCTCACAATAGATGCACCCCTGAGGCTTGGATCTCACCCCTGGTGTTTGTGTAAACACAGAATAATTATTATTACTGTCACTTCATGATGTTTGGCAGCGTTTGATTTGGGTGTGAACTGAGCTTTGGGGATGGAAGAGATAAGAAGAGCAGGGCTAGTTAGCTGTAGTCTCTTCCTTGATGCAAGGAACCAATAAACCAATGAACTACTAAGCACAGCCATGCTTAGAAGCAGAAGTTTTATGTTCTAGGTTAACATGCAGTATCTGTTCTTTTGCAACTTCAGGAAATGGTTTTACAAGATAATGACAAGAAAAAAAAGGGTTTAGCAAGATTGTCCCCATGCTAACTCAAGCCTTCTTTACACAGTGTTCTCATGCTGCTGTTAGTAACGTCATAACTTCCCTGTCACGTTGGGTAAACATTGTGTTGTCGTCTCAACGATAAAACCCTTGACAGACGCTGCCTTTGGAGGCCTCTTAGGAGAGAGCTCCCTTTAGCTGCTACAGGCGGAATGTTTGGGCACGTGTGTGTCTCAGCTGCCTGCTGGTCGTTGTCAGAAAAAGCCGAGAGTGAGGCGCTGTTGTGTGTGTCTGTGTGTGTGTATGTGAGAGAGAGTGTCTGTGTGTGTGGTGACAAAAACAGTCTGTTGGCTGTCACTCTGGAAGCCCTCTGATGGGGGTTAATGATGAAAGCCCAGACTGGCTTCTGTGTCTACTCCCCGATAATACACAGCCTTGTTTGGCGTAAAGCTGAGCCAGAATCAAGATATCCAGACAGAAATCCATCATATTGGCCACACAAGCTATTCATTACATTAAACTGTCTCTGTTTACATGCATATAATTGTAATTTATTAGATCAAATAAATATATATTCACCTGCTATTAATGGGTACACTTGCAGTGCAAATAAACACCATTTTTTTGGCAAGAGACACTGCTGAGTTGCATTCCACAAGAATATGCTCACTGCAAGCGTGCTTTCAGGAAAGGGCAGTTTTGATATCACTGTGACACTGTTTATGTTTGTGTGTGTAAATACAATTAACTGTCCTCATGGATAGGAGAGAGCTAGATTTAACCTAATTTCCACGCTATGAGCTTATTGTGGTCTGGAAGAAAGGGGATCAATGAGTTAAACTCTGCAAAATCCATGATTATCTCCTCTTAGCATTGTCATTTTCTGTTGTTGTCCGAGTCCCGTGTGCCGGTTGTGTGTGGGCAGATTTGTGACCCGCTGGAAAAAGGGGAAGTAGTGGTGGGTCTGGCCAAACACAGGAAGAGGGTTGAGAGAGAGAGAGAGAGAGAGTGTGCAAGAGCTGGTCTGGTGTGGACTTCATGGCAGCCTCCACGTGGTCATCTGTTTATGTTCGCTTTCCCTAAGAGGGCTCTGTCTTTTTCTCTCTCAAATGCTTGCTCTGTGTGTGTGTGTTTGTGTGTGTGTGGGGGGGGGGGGGGCTCTCTCTCTCTCTCTCATATGCTTGCTCTGTGTGTGTGTGTGTGTGTGTGTGTTGGGGGGTGTCTCTCTCTCTCTCTCTCTCTCATATGCTTGCTCTGTGTGTGTGTGTGTGTGTGTGTGTGTGTGGGGGGGGGGGGGGGGGGGGGGGGGGGGGGGGTCTCTCTCTCTCTCTCTCTCTCTCTCTCTCTCTCTCTCTCTCTCTCTTTGTGTTTGCTGTCTGTGCTCAAGACTGTAGTGTCAGGCACAGTAAGAGACAAAGGCTAGAGTGTGTGACGAGAGAGGGAGAGAGTGAGAGGGGGCAACAGCGTGAGGCCCTTTTGTTGCCATGCCGGATCAGGCTGTTGGGGCTGCAGATGGTGAAATGTATACAAGCCTTTTGGCAGAGACTCACAGGTGGTGCTGAGATGCAGAGGTGCAACTGCTTTCAGAGGCTTAGAGACAATAGTGTAGTGTCTTTCTTTCTTTATTTATTTTCCTTTCATCCTTGGCAAGTATACCTGCTGTACAAGGAACTGGTATTATTTGTGTGTGGTGTCTGTGTAGTGTACTGTCTGGAGGTTCTGTACTGTTCTTGAAACATGGTTCATTCACGGAACTGCTAGGTCCTTGGGGATGAAAGAGTATCTTCATTCAGCTTTGTTCATTCCTGCTGACTGATATTCAGAGGCTCTACTGTATCAAAAACTGGTAGGTAATCCTGCGAAGTTGCCATCTTACTATAGAATAAAGGGAAGTGTACAATGATGTTCAGTAACACATTGTATAGAACACAAAAGTACTGTACAGTGTACTAGTACTAGTATCAGTACAAATATTGATAATACTAACAGTGTATTATCAAAACACTCAGTTAACAAGAAAATGTTCACTACAATAAAGACTTTTGTTGTTGTAGGCATCTCCATTAGAGGGCTGATATTTTGTATGTTGGTAATAATGGCTGGAGAGAACTAATGACTAATCCCTATTGGTCCAGTTGTAAGAGCTTGACAGAAACCTGCTGTAGAAAGATGGTATCTCCCATGATGCATCTCATAGTAAAGCTGCGTGGGAGGCGACCCCCAGCACGTTCATAGCACACACACTGCTGATGGAACCGAAATGGCCGGTCCTGTGTTACCGATGGCTTTTGCCATTGAATTGTTTTGAATTACAGTTTTGATTGCGTCGCGGCAGCCAGTGATGAGTGAGCCCCCGGCAACAACGAGAGGCTTTGTTGCTTAGAGAAGCAGCCCGAGAGAGAACAGATGCACAGGTCCCATTGCTGCGCTGTTAAGTTTGTCTTCCGTCTACCCAAGCCCAGCAGAGTACATCTCTGTGAACAGACCTGTGTGCTGTGGTGTAGTGCATGTCGGCCTGTGAATCACACAGCAGTTTTGTCACGTTGTTTCTTGATCGTATTTTTTTGTGTGTGTTTAGGATGCATTTTAAGCTCTTCTTTTGGTAGTAGTTATTTATTTAGTTATTTAGGTAGTAGTTATTTAGCCTAATAGTAGGCTAATAGTGGTAGGTTTTCATAGTTACTCAGTTTGGATCCTCCATTGGGTTATATATCTACATATTCATTGTGGTCTAGACAGACGTTTTGTTAAAGTTGTTTAACTAAAGTAAAACTTACAGCATCGTTACTGAGCGGTTTGATTCTTGTGGTGGAGTCTAGTTTCCTCTCCTGTGGCACTGGTGTTTAATGTGAGGCTGTAAAATTTAAACGATTGTTGTACTCATTCTGTTCGCCCACTTGTGTAAAATATCCTTTGTTCGGTTTTCGACCCTGTGACTCGCTAGAATTGTAACCATGTCTGGTTCCGGCCTTGTTTTGTATACTGTGTCCCTTCTGGTTGCCACAGCGCTATAGGCATTCTCACAAACATCAGGTGATTTTCAGACATAACAATGATCTCGACATAAATGCTACGGCTTATTGATTGTCTGCTCAACGTCTGCCTGGTTTGTTTGTAAACAACGTCTCTCTAACCCCACCACCAGCTTTTTTTTTTTTAGTTTTTCCTGACCTGTTGGATTTAATACATTCATCTCTCTCTTGGCACAGGACTAGATTGTGCTAGCAGCTCTGGCCTTCTGTGGTTGACCAATAGGACTTTTGTGTGATGTTTGTGTGTTTTGGCTTGTGCCGTCACACTGTCTTATGGCCTCTGTTACATTGTACATTTAGCTCAAGCTGACTGACATAGACATACTGTTGAGGAAACCACGTTTGCATCTCTCACCACAGTGGTTTTGTTGGCGGCTTTGTTACTTGGATAAACTGCTTTGGTTTGGATGACTCCGTAACACCATAGTGCAGTGCACACGACATTCCACTCAGTGGCCACTTATATACTTTTGCTGTCAGTCTGTGTGTCTCCTGCCTCTCTGGCTCATACCAGACACCAGAATATTACATATATCATATAGCGTACGTCCCATTGCCAAGACGCCATTGTGTCTGTTAATGCCACTGAGCAGCCAAACACATAAAACACACCCTATGGGTATTTATGGGTTTACAGTGCTTTGGATCCCTTTAATTTTTTTTAGTGTAAGCTGAATGTGAGACAGATGTGTGAAGAAGTTCTTGTAAATGGAAGTCTGTTTGTGCGCGTGTGCACGTGTGTGGTGTTAGTAGCAGTTGGGGGTGGTGAGGGAGGGCTACCAAGCAGGCAGGAAGTAAGCTCATATCCCATAGTGTGGCTGCAATCGAGACACTAAAGAGAGAGAGAGACGGGGAGGAATTGACTGAGTGAAATCTGCGACTTTGTGATGTCACAGATCCATACTGTATCTACTTGCCTAGTGTCTTTGTGATCTTAAATGAGTCTCTGTTTGGGTAAGGGTGCCTCATAAAGTGATTGATCGTGCCAGTAGTCTATACAGTATGCTCTGAAGTGGTTGGGACAGAGAGTAGTGCAGGGATCAAGCTCTAATGTCTTGGATTGGGGTTATTCTGAACAAAGTGCACTTGTTAGGGTGCATAAGCCTGCAGTATGCTATCGCACTTCTTTTTTTAAACAAAGACCTCATTATATCAGGACTAAGTTTTGGGATATTGCCTCTGCTCAAGGTGAAATTTTATGAGGGTGGTTGTCTTCTGTGGCAGGACTGGCTACTGGTCACACTGAAAAAAAGAGAGAGAGAGAGAGAGAAAATAGCTCTTTTCCTGTTTAGAATTTGAGCAGGCCAACTCCCCTGTTAGGATCACCAGTAAAATGCAACCCAACAGGAGTAGAAAAGTTGCCTGTTTTTCGACAGCCAAATTGGCAGAGCAGGTTGGGATGGGATATTTTGTTCCATGATGTAGTCTAAGGTTGCTGTGGAGTGGATGGGGGTTGTTTCTCCTAGATTGCACAAATCTAATTTCAGTGTTTGCTTTTGGATTATAAATGTTGTGCCAACCTTTCATAAACTCGGTAACCCCCCCCCCTCCTTTGGAAAGAACAAACATAATGAATATTCGCTACTCAGCATATGTACTGCGTTTAGTAGCCCACACTGGCAAGTTCTCCCCTCTGCTTTTTGTCTATTTACAATGTATATTTTTCATGTTCCAAGGACTTCATACAGTGTTTTATTTTATCTGGCAGTATGGAGGGTGTTCTTTGTAATAAACCTGTGACTGGGAAAAGTATATGAAGATGAGTTGGCTTGGTCCTTGTGTATTGCCCTTTGTATTGCTCTTAGAACATCATCATATAGTCCAACACTATGTCTTGTTATAGCATGTAATATCATAACCGTAGTCTGTATCTTAAACAGATGTTGGTTTTGATTTTAAAACACTACTGAATGTTACTGACAAACTCATTGTATGTGATGAGATGTGTTTTGTGGAGGTCCCCTCCTGTGTCTTGGGTTATTTGAACAACGGTTTCCTCCGCCATGCTAAGCTCTCCATGGAGTACGCATTGTAGTCAAAGCCTCGCATTGTGTTCCTCCAGCCGAGTAGATAATGTCCTCTGACTCGTCCACTGCCATCCACGCTCGATGGTGTGAATTCGGAAGTGTTGGACCTCGAAGCACACCAGCGCTTTTGAATTCCATGAGTGCGCTGTGTGTACCCTTTGCCCCGCTCCCACTCTCTTCCCGGGAATGTGAGAGGCACAATGATGTAATGTTGTATCACAATATATATTAACATAACTGCACGTGTTTGTTTGTTTATTTATTTATAACAAGTAAGTATCAGTGTCTGTCAAGATAAACATCAAGTGGTACAATAACCCTGCCTAATGGTCTATAATGTGTTTGAATGGCCTCTTCCTATCAGAGGTCATAAAGTCTGCAGTCAAAGCATACACATTTATGCCATCTGTGGATTATAGGCCTAGTTAGATAAACAGTCGTGAGGTAGGTGATGAGGGTTCAAATGTATCATTATGATATCTCGGCTTGAGAAGTACACGCAATTATCATGAATCTTCTTAAGTGTCTGAGTGTAGCACTAGGTCTTGAGTTGGAAATTATTTCTGTGTGGAAGGGAGACATGCTGTCCTTGAGTTGAGTTGGTCCTTAAAAGAGCAGGTTTCTTTGAAGTGTGTCAAATGTTGCAAATGCCAGGAAACTCCTTATCAGTTCTCCAGAAGTCTTTGAAGCCCTTGAAGGAAAAGAATGGACGGAGAAGGTGGCATCATCAGCACCCCGTGGCTCACCGCTACTGTCAATCACAACAGAATAGAACAATAAACATTCCAAAGCAGACAAACTGTGTACACTCCAGGTTTTGTTCCGAATAGACTTCACGGCTGTTGCCATCTGGCATCCCTGATGGCTAGTACTAGTCATGCAGACAAAAAAGAAATGCTGTCGGATATTTGTTGGTAAGGTTGTTCATTTATCATGCCAGATCCCAAAGATCTCAGGCACAGATGCAAGGAGAGAAGTGACTGATGAAGCAGGGTGATATTCTGACATAGATGGATTGGCAGCATATCATGTCATATCTATGTGAGATGTCCTTGGGAGTGGGCCCATAAAACAAAATGAAAAGGGAGAGACCGTATTTCGTCCTGTAACTACTTCTCCGTGTCCTCTCAGTTGACACGGGAGGTCGATTTGGACCCTCCTTTCTGTAGATGCTCAGACCTGACCTAACCAGCCTCCCATATTGTGCCCAGCTGCAGTGGTGGTTGAGCTCCAACCGCTTTCCCTTACGTGTCCTCTAATTGGTACTGTTTACGCTCCAGACGAACGTCACAGGGTCAGTGGAAACTAATGAACTGCACAGGCAGTGATCACATGGTGCCAGCTTCTTATCAGACAATTGGGGAACACATGCCTCCAAATGTCATTAATCCCTCTTTAAAGCTACAGCAACGCGGAAATAAAAATACTCTTCCAGAGTCAGGAGTGAAATGCCCGTGTGAGAGACTCACTACATAAAAACAAATGTCTGAGAATATACACAATGTATACAAGAACTAAAATAGTCCTGACATTTTTCTGGTACAGATAAGAATCATATACAGTATGTCTAGCTTCAATAGGACTTCCATAAGAGTGTGACTGCACAGCCAGATGCAAACATTGCAGCTTGGAGAGGGCCTTGTTTTTCAACAGATGCTCAATAGTGTTCCGTCACTGTTTTTACCTTGAGGTAGATCATGCCTTTCATAATGGCTTGCAGTGGTTGCTTTGAAACTCAACATGTTATTACTGCCCTTTAGTTCATTGCTTGAAAAAGACCAGAGCACACAAGTGTATAGGCTAGTAGACTCACAACATGTACAAGCATGTAACTCTCACCGGATAAATATATCGATCAGGTGAATCGATGCTCTTTAGCAGAGCGTCATGGAAGTGGCTTTGGATCAGACCTATGTCTCTCTCCCCTTGCCGTGACCTCTTTCCGATGCAGGCAGTTCCATGACTTAGTAGCTACAGCTTTCATCCATGAGTGGCGTGGCAAAAATGCTCCCCCGTCTATAATCGACAAAGTCAATAAATCAAATGTACCCACCCCTTTGTATGAACTGGTTTGAGTACTATGAATGAATTCCTTTCTGTTGGTGGCTGTTGCTGGCTTAACACTAGTTAAACTGAAAATGCCTTCTGCTTTTTCAAAACACTGGTAAAAGCCATCTCTGCCTATTAAAAAAAAAAAAAAAAAACTGGCTTAACTTGGCCTGTTATTGATCAGTTAATCAATCCGGAGTCTCATTCTTAATTAGGAGGGTGGAATAGTGATCTACCAACTGTGACTGCTGGGCTAAATCTGTATTGGTGGAATTTAGCCTGTCATGTTTTTCCATGAGACAAAGGCAGAAGGCCTTAGCAGATACTTCTCACTGTAAGGCGTGTGTGAGCCATCATGGAACTGTGTGTGTGTGTTGGGGAGGGTTCCCTCTTACCCTAACTGTTCAAATGCTGTGGGATTTGTCGGCCTGGTAGTGAATCTGAAAGCTGCTAAATGCTAAAGCGTTTATGCGGGGCGGGGGCACTCGTAGCTCACAGCCACATGTCAGTTCAGCTAAAATGACTTCTCATGTTACTAGCACACACGTTTGTCATTTGTGTGCTAAACTATGGAATGAGGATGTAAGCTTATGGTGCTGGAGTGAGTTATGAGAATGTGGACTAAGGTAGTGAATTTCGCAAGACAAAGTTAAGTCTGAGGCCATTCTTATCTTAAGGACGTTAAATTGACACTTTTTTGTGTATCTTATGAAGCCATATTTTACGGTACTGCTGTCAATGGTATCCAATAATATTGCTCCTTTCTGGATTATTGTAAATGGTATCTAAAACTTGTCCCTCATCTTCTATTTTTAGCCTTTTTACTTTTAAAATATTTGTCAGTTATTTGTCAATTGGAGTTTGTGTTCGTTGTGCATTTGAGAAGCTTATAGGCCACCCACAGTGATTTGACAAGGACTGTGACCTACATATCAGTGAAAAGTACATAGACGGTCAGGCGCACTGCCGACACATAAAGTCTTAATGCTTTCTTGGGGGTGCACAGCCTTCAGAGGTCGCATTCCTTCCCCATAGAGGTCGGCCTGCTAACTTCATTGCCTTCCTCACAGGGGGAGCTTCAAACAAACGATAGTTGCTGGTCCCTTTCTTCAAGAAGAATAGACCACCACAGTGCCAAATTAACATGCCACAAACTCAGTTGAGTCGTGCATGCTCAACGTTCCTGCAGTTGTCACGTAAGATGGGGAAAAGATGACCAGTCTGTACCAGAGATGGCACCTTTGCACAGTCCGCCAGTCCGTCACATCCCCTGTCCAGCTGTTGAGAGTTTGTATGCCAAAAATGCAGATTAGATGGACAGATCCCTCCAGACTTTTTTTTTTTTGTTGTTGTTGTTTTGGCCAGAATACTGCCATGTAAACAGACGTCATCCGGCACGTGTAAACTATTTACTAGCCATTACTGCTTCAGAAGCCAACCTTTTGGACCTCCTCCTGTCCAACACCTCCATCCATTCCTTCATGCAGTCTCTCTCTCTCTCTCTCTCTCCCTCTCTCCCCCTCTCTCTGGTGTTGGTTGACGTTTTAAATATATGTGGTAGGCATAGGGGAATGTGCAAAATAGATTGACACATTTCACCGGTCAGTGCACGCATTGTTTTGTCACAACTCACAAGCTCATGCCGCAGCATTTTCGCCTAGCATTGGCAGCCCTTTTGAACAGATCTGTGTTTCCCCAAAGGGGGTTTGGGCATAATCCTCTGATATTTTCTCTTTGAGCAGCTCTTAAAATAAGTCCGCTCACGACACGACTATTGGAGCAGGATAGGTGGAGGAGTGTGAGGGGTACTGCTGGTTGAGGGAGAGGAGTCAAGTGCTGTTCACAGACAAGCTGCTGTGTCATAACTCCCTCAGCACGGTGTGATTCAAGCCTGATTAGTAGAATGGCGGAAATTATCTGCAGAGGTTTTAGTTAAATTTTACGGGCCATTCGGAGCAGGATGGGGATTTAAACGGTGATGAAGGTTTTAAAGTTTAATTCGGTGCCCGTGACTCCTCCCCCCTTGCTGTGTGAATTCTATAAATAAAGAGTCACTTGTTCCTCAGGACCTACCCATTCATCATCGTTCATAGAGAGCCCCTTTTTGTGCAGCAGCCATTTAATAATGTTTCTAAGTGGAATACAGAAAGATTGTTCATCATCTCAACACAATACATTTTGCGTTTTTGGTGTTAGAAATTAGTTTTTTTTTTACAAGAGTAGTTAACAGTTCAACAGTACCTCTTGGTTATTAGCGGAGTGTTTTGTGAGCCATGACTCATTTAGAGTAATTAACCAAATCAGACTGATTAAATATAGATCTGCACAGAGGCAAGCTAGCATGCATGCTCTATTTTTTTTTTCTTTTTTTTTTAAGGACCGACTATTTGCATGCTGACAGGGGAATAAGAGGGGTAGCAGTCTCTTGGTGAAATCAACACATCTTACATCTGCTGCATGTAGATATCATCAGTAGTGCTAAACAAGCACCACACAATTACCATAATAGTTCAGAACACACTTTCAGAATGCAGATCAAAGTCCTTGTCCTATTTTTGAGGCCGGCCTTCCAGTAATAAACAACAGCTATGGTCTGATGGCACTTCACTTTTATATTGTTGTGTACCCCCTAAGCATTCTTGGCACTGGTAGTACAAAGTGACAAAAAGAAATGGGCCTATACAATGGCCCAGCATTCATTGACACAGCCCCCACGTAATGAAGTATTGACCGCTAAACAAGAGCCAGCCGGCAAGCCAGCCAACCAACCACTATGGGTTTTGTCATGAAAGAAATAAATGCATGCGAAAGCATTTTATTAGCTGATTATATTATAACATGTATAAGCATACAGTTGAACACGTGTGGGGGTTATTTTTGCTCTTTTTTTTACTTTTCTACTCATTTAAGTGCAGTTCTGCAAAATGAAAATGTGTTTATTTTATAAAAACTGGATTCTCATGAATAGGAACATTTATAGGAATGGAGCCTTTAAATAGAAAACCAATTTGACATGCCTCATTTTAGTGGTCTATGTTGAAAGTTTGAAGAGGTAGTTTTTGGTTTATACAGAATACTCACTTTTATGCAGAATACTCAGTTTGTCCATGCTGCTGATGAACTGAAAGTCTGCATTCAGTTCATCTGCTGGCTTTTACTCTTTGTGAAACAAGCATCCCCGTAGGCTTTTATGCAACACAGACATTCAAGCTCACGTCTCCCGTTTCACGTCAATGTCCCAAAGACTCCTGGTCGCCAAGATCCCTGTTCTTGTTAGTTTCCTGAATTCCTGTTCTCTGTCTGTCTGGTATGAGAGGTGGAAGGTATCGAGGGATGACCGAGGGATGGGTTGCCGCCATAGCCCTCAAACATCCTGAAGGGACCTGACTCAAGGGGAAGGGAAGGCCAGAAGCTGATCAGGGAGGAGCATGACTCACATCCTCAAATACGCTGTCTTGCGCCCCTTACTGAGAGATCATGTATTGTTTATGCTCTGACCTAATGATGGTTCTTTCCTGCCCTTTGCCGGCTCCGCTCGGTTTCCCCCTTTTGTCTTGTGTAACATGGCCATAGAGGGGCATGGTCACTTTGTATGTTGATGTATAGTTGCTGTCAAATATAAATTCGGGCTGTTGTTGTGCCAGACCCTTGGGTCTCAGTTAGGCACTCAAAGCAGTAGTTAAATGCTCTCTGTGAAATTAATTCAGAGGCTGTAAGCAACCAACAAATGTCTCATCCCTTGGCTTTGTGTCCTCTTCTCACTGCCAAAAACCCTGTTTCCCTCTCTCAGCTACTCACCTTCACCTCACCTACACACACACACACACACACACACACACACACCACTTCTCCACCTGCCCCTGCCCCTCCTCCTCTTCTTCCCCTCCCAACCTGGGGCCAAGTGTTGACATGCCCACAGATCCCAACAATGCTGCTCTTTCTTTTCCCTCATTGGCCCAGGGCCCCATCATGGTAGCCACTGTAGTTCTGCTGGTGCCAGACTGTGGGGCTGTCAAGATGGACAGAAAGAAAGACTGAAAGAAAGAAATGGGGGTAGTGGTAAATCAATCGAGAGAGAGAGCGATATAAGGAAAGAGAGAAGGAGAGCAAATGAGTAAGTGGCATTGGTGTGTGTGTGTGAAGGGAGGGACAGAAAAGGGTATGAGAGAACAACAGGGAAAGAAGAATGGGAAGAAGAGAGTGTGAACGAGGGAGCTTGATGACAGATGGCTCAGGTAAATTCAGACCGCCCCCTCCCCCACCCCCAAACCCCACCTCCTAATGTCCCACACCCTGAAACATACGCCAACAGCGCCATGGTGATGGAGGTCTCAGGTGAATTTGGACCTCTTCCACCACCCCCCATGCCCTGCTGTCCCACACCCTGTAGCGTATGCCAACAGCGCCATGTTCTTGTGTATTATTCAGGCATATCACCTTTAATAACTAAAACACCAGCTCCCCCTTCACTGTACAAACTGCATCTTATGATGTCATAACTAGTAATCACTTTTCTGTTACGTGGCGTCGGTGGCAAAATTCAGCACTTAGCAAAGGCTCTTTAATGAAGACAGAGCACGTACAGCAGTTTCAGCAACTTGTTTCCTGCAAGACAAGCTGCTAGTGGTGGAAAGCTAAAAGGTTGCTTTTTATAATTCATGCATCCATTGTCTGTACTCGACAAAGATTCAGTCACAATCTCGTCTTTCGATGCATGCTGATGGCGTCCTGTAACCTGTAGCAGGTTGCAGAGTATGAGAATGGTGCTTTGAACTCATGTTTGGGTCACTCGTGCAGGTTGAGTGTTTTCATGAGTGCTCCCTTGCTTTTTTAGTCTCCTAACGATATGTAGTAAAACCCAGAGGAGATTACGCTTTTGTTTGATGTTCTCAAGTTTCCAGACAGATGGCTCTCCCATCAGATAAAGCTGGGCTACACTCAGTCCATAGTAGAGCTATTGAGTGCCAAACAGAATCAAAGAAGCTGGACCCAGTTGTAGGCCTAGATGGGGAACAACACAAGGGGAAAATGTGCCTCTAAGGTCATTCTCTGGTGGAACCATAGTGTAGTTCCATTATAGTCATCACATAATAATGACCCATCATGAACAACATTTAGATAGGCCTGGATATTTTCTAAATTCTGACAGTAGGCATAATTTCTGTGCTTGTCAGAACTTGTAATAGTTTGGCTGTCCTGCAGTAGATATGGTGAATCATGTTCCCATGCTAAAGGAGTTGGGCAGTTCAGACAACAACTATTGGATTTATTTGGGTGACCCTTTCGTGTACCACAGAGCTCTTGGCCTCTGTGCTCCATTTGGGCTCTAAATGATCCTGATGACTGAAGGCGTGAGTACAGTGCAGTGCTGTGCTGTGCTACTCTGGATCAGCCATCGAGCTTGTAACATAAAACGACCCCCCAGTTTCCACACAGCCAATCAATAATGTCTCTCCCTCTCAAGGTCATCCATAGGTCCGGTAAGAGGTCCATGTCAACACCCGCTAATGTTGGGCCTGGTGAAAACCTAATAAGGTTCAGTATAAGGTCCAAAACATTTAACCACCTGACTGATGGTATCTCTGGTAAATGAAGTGGCGTGGAGCGAAGTGAACTGTGCTACCTGGTTGCTTATCTGTGTTGATCTATAACTCTCCACCCCCTCGTGCCTGCTCACGATCTGTCACCGCCACATCTCTCTGCACACCACATCACAGCTGTGTGTCAGCTGCACGCATCCCATCGAACAGGAATTTCTTTGCTTCCCCTGCTTTATATTTTGATTTTCGATCAGTTCACCACCCCCCACACACCCCCTGGGCAAGCACTGGCATCGAGCGGGCTGCCATTCTTGTTTTTTTTTTTTTTTTTGTTCTTTTTTTTTTTTTCCATATGGGCCCGGTTGGTCAATCAGTGAAGCCATACATGTGGAAATGTCATTGCGGGTTGGGCAGTGGGGAGTTGATGCCATGCCCAATACACAGTAAGCTGGCTCAGAGAGTCTTTTTTTTTTCTCCCTGCTATTTGTATTCTTAGTTTTACCCCTGCTCTTTGTATTCTCTCTCTTTTTTTATAGAGAGGGTTCTTTGTATTAAGCTTTACAGGACAGGATGTTGTAAACCTGAAGCAGGGAAAGGGGGGGCAGACAGGAGTGGTGTTGATTCAAGAGGGCTTCCCTTTCGTTGTCTCCCGGACGGACAGATTTGTGAGTGACACATGGAATGTCAGCCGAGGTGGTCCGGCGGGACGGTTTGTGGTCAGTGCCCAACGTCACAGCATTGTCTCAACACAGGAGGGAAGCATCCTGTGTTTGACCTTCCATGGACATATGCAAGGATAACTGTGTGTGTGTGTGTGTGTGTGTGTGTGTGTGTGTGTGTGTGTGTGTGTGTGTTGTGATAAACAATGCCAAGAGTGGTGATCAAAATCCAGTTCAAATAAACCACATTTGCTTAGCCAAACACATAACTACTGGTCTGCTAATGCATTGTCACACCCAAGCACACAACGACTTCTTTATCATTCCTGCTATCAAAACATCATTGTAACACTGACAGTTTCTGGCTATTTTTGTCATAGCCAGAATCATTGTTGTTAATGGTTGTCTATTGTCTTGTTATCAGGAGCCGTTTGAAGATGGCTTTGCCAACGGTGAGGAGCTGACCCCAGCCGAGGAGTCAGCCAAAGAGGGGCCCGACTCCAAGGGTGTAGTGAAGTTCGGATGGATCAAAGGCGTATTGGTGAGTATGGGGAAGAGCTTGACTGTGCTCGCTCTTATTTGGTAGACGCTTTTATTCAAAGTGGCAGGGAGTCACAAACATGGGATCAGAGCTTAAACTAGGGCCAATTCAGGGGCCACTTCATGTTACCACTTTTCCGCCGTGTGATGCCTCACACCTGCATTCACTAGACTAGTTGTGATTGGCTTTAGCCAGACTGGTTGTGATTCCAGGCCAGACTAGTTGTGGTTCCAGGCTAGACTAGTTGTGATTGGCTTTAGCATTTTAGTTTCAGCATTTTCATAAAAGAAAGATGTAAGGAAAATGTGGAAAACCTACACTATATTCAGTGAGCTTTTCAATTAACAAGATCCAAATGTGTAAACAGTCCGTTGATTCAATATGACCATTTAGGCTAGTCGTTTTATTTAGCCTATTTTATTTATTTTTTTTAACATGAAGGATAAATGATAAAAGTCATACAGATGGTCTGTCTGTGACCCTTTGAAATAAATCTTGATTACCAGTATTGAGTCATTAAAAAAAAATGTGTTGGCTGCGCTGTTTGTTCCTTCAACTTCACCTACACTTGGTGGATTAACGTTTGATCTTTGAACAACACAGCTGCCTAGGTATTGCACTATTGTGTCTGTCAGGTGCCTGCTTGAAACCTAACGAATGCTTAGTGGAGTAGAGCACTCGAATGTTAATAGTCATCGAGAACCTCTGCTGTCCCTCTCGCCCACTCAACCAATTTGCTCTTGCCAGCTACAGTGCTCCACATGGGTCTGAATAGTCGTGGGAATGAATTCTCTAATACCTCCATTCACAGGCAGTGGTAAATTGCTGACTACGTTACTGTTCATATTTCTGGCAAACCTTGGAACAGTGCACATGTTAAAGCTTAACCCCATAGAATATAATGACCTACCCCCCCCACCCATACACGCACACACACACACACACACACACGCACACACATACATAAAAAAAGAAAAACAGAAAAGAAAAAAAAGGAAAGAAAGAGAAGTAGAAAAAAGCAAAAGGGGGAAAAAGAAAGATTGAGGACGTGGCCAAAACATGAGCTTTCCTGTGTTTAGTTTTTGGTAGGATTGTGATGGGTATAATGCATTAGCCTCTTGTTGCTGAGGTTCCTGGGTCACTCCTGGTTCTTGTCACCCACTGAATATTATGACATGTAAAAGACCCCTCTTCCCCTCGCACAACGTCAACATTCCATGAAATGACAAGTGCAGTACAAACCAAAATATGTTTCTTTTTAACTAGAGCGCTCTTAGATGGAGGTGTTTGAAAATACTAATTCCTTTACATTTTCATACACCATTAAACATTATATTGCATTTAACGGTTGTTTTACAGTGTACGTGTAGAGGTATTTGGGTTTTTTTCCCATACAAGAAATGTAGTGGTGTGTCTCACTGTATTACAGGCTGCAGCTCTTACAAATGGTAGTTAATTGTAGTAAACCTTTCACCTGTCATATGAACACCCCCTCATTAGATCCATGGGCAGGACATGAGTGGAATTCTGGCCTAGACTCCAGGATCTGCTAACATGTCATCATTGCCACCTGATCAGAGGCTCAGATTTCAGAAAAGGCTTTTGATGGGCTGTTTGTGTACTCTCTCACCCTCTCTCTCTCTCTCTCTCTCTGTGTGCGTGTGCGTGTGTGCGCTGTGGCCTAACATACATGCCGTCGCTAACCTCTCATACCCTTCCTCTGTGCAGGTGCGATGCATGTTGAACATTTGGGGGGTGATGCTCTTCATCCGCATGACATGGATCGTGGGCCAGGCGGGAATCGGTAGGTCACACCATCAAGCTGAGCTGGGAGAGCTGTGCGAATTAGCGCCGCTTTAATTCGCACACTAACCAATTGGCCTCCAGTCAGCAACACCCCCCCAACACCCCCGTTTCATTTCCCACTCAGCTGCTGAATGTTGCCGAACTGTGGCACATGCAGTCAACTGTCAAAGCCCTTGCTCCCACACACACTCACACTCACACACACACACAAATATTCACCCCCACCCCCCACCCCCCAGTTCATTCTCCAGTACCATTGCTACTATTCACACACACCCTGCAGAATGTCTGAAACGTCAGAAGAAAGTAAAACAAAGAGTGTGATTTCTTGAAATAGGTGTACCATTCAGCTGTAAACAAGTTATCAAGCTTGTGATTATTGACATTAGAAAGATGCACAGATACAGTGATGGTTCTGAGGTAGATTAAGTTTAATGTTAAATGTGTTGGGTGTTAATGTCTTGGGTCTGTTTCTGATTTTCAATTTTTGTTGTCTCATGTTTTTATTCTGCAGTATACTCTTGCATTATTGTTGCCATGGCTACTGTGGTCACTACTATTACTGGCGTCTCAACATCTGCGATTGCGACGAACGGCTTTGTACGAGGAGGTGTGTATACTCATCAGGGCATATCTGTGCTATCTCTGCTTTTAGCCTCAAGCCTAAGCCTAAATCACAGTTTTGTGTTGTATTCCACTGTAGCCTGAAAATCCAAAATCTAAGTAATCTAAGTAAAAGTTCTAGAATGAACTCCGCTCCTCTGCTTCAGCCTAAGCAGTGCCGCAGCCTGAGGTACACTGATGGTCACAACAAAGCACCCAAAAACAACAACAACAACAACACAAAAAAACACGGCATCATTGTTTTGTTGTCATGGTGCAGCCGCGGTGAGAGAGTTGCCTGGTCTGCCCTCGGGAAGCTGTCTGTTGGCGAGCGTGCTCCACACAGGTGTAGAGTGGAATAGCATTGAGAAGTGTTGAAGGGGAGGCTGGGGGTTGGGGGTGGCGGGTGTTAGTGGGGTTCAGATTCTCTCAGTTCATTAGGTAGTGCCTCTCTCATCTTGCTGCCAATGCTCTGGGTGTCAAGTTGAATTGCATTGCCAGGGCATCCAATATAAGAGTAAAGTGTCTGTCCATGGCTCTTCAAGGTAAGGGTAGGTAACATAAAATTAACAAACTGAACGTAGATGACTCTTCTACTCATTTTTAAAAATTATTTATTTATTAATTCATTCATTCATTCATTTATTTCGCTCAGAAAAAGTGTACGCTGGCAAGATTTGTAAGTAAGCAAGTAGATTAGGGAAGGGGGGAAAAAAAGGTTTCCTTGACCTCTAAAGCCAAGGACATTCACATTATATGTCCTCATCACATCAACAGTCAGCAAGTTTAATTAAGATATCCCTCTGCTCCTCTTGTCATCACCTCTATCTCTTAATCTCCTCTTGTGCCGGAGGGAGATCGGGATATTGCATAAACTGCCGGAGTCCGATTCTCTGAGAGATTAATAAGACACTGGAGTTGTTCATGGTGCCCCCAATGCCTGTATCAATGGCATTCTGATGTAGATTAGTTAAACTAGGTAGTCATGGGACTGACTTGACGGTAAGTGCTCTGTCAGTCAAGTGAGATATAAAAATAACACACCGTCATGGAGGCTATAACATAAGTGTTTCCGCTTCTCCGACAATGTCAAAGGTGGTCTCGTTTGGATCAGGACACCAGTGAGATAAAAGGACACACAGAGTGGTTTTAATTGAACAACAGGACGTTCTGTCCTGCCTGTGAGAAACGAAATCAGAGACGCCGCTGAGGTCTCATCTCTAGAGTCGGACAAAGACGAGAGGTCACCCGAAGGTCATAGTGTCCTGACCGGCATTGGAACCCCCTTTGGAGTTCTTTGGGGTAAACGTAATATGTAGTGTGCTAACAGAACACAACAGCTCACTTTGGTTGCCATTTGGATCACCTGTTTTCTTTCTCCCTTTGTACCCTCTTCAGAGGTGCTCTCTCAGACATTATTTTGTAAACATGGCTAAGGAGCTGGCAGCTTATGCAGACGTTGTGGAGATAAACAATTAAAAGGTCAAGAAAGTGTTTTCTGAAAACGCACTGGCTCCTAAGCACCAGCATAGCCCCTTTCTTTTCCAGTGTTACTCTTAAAAGTCTAGCTGTCATGTTTATAGTGAATATTGACACACCACCATATTTTTCTAATGCCTTAGTAAAAAGTTTCTGTTTTTTTTTTTTTTTTTTTTTTTTTTTTTTCCCCCCATCCAGCTCCCTCTCTTCCCTGTAACCCTGACTGTTTTCCCTCTTGTCCACCCATCGAAGAGCCCTGTTTCTTCCTCTTGTTTTCTCTGCTCTTGTTCGCTCTTGGCTGAGCGAGTGTCCTCTCAGTGAGGCTTACTACCTGCTTGTTTATTTTAGAGAGTTTTATGCCGCCATCACCTTCCTGACCCACTCCAGAGTGCTGCCGGTCCCTGTGATGGCACCTCCTGCTTAGCAGCCTCGGAATGTGTTTCAGCACAAATCTGTGTGAGAGCGGGGCCAAGTGACTTGATTGCATGAGCTAGTGCTGAAGACTACTTGTTTCAGTATGAACCTATAAAGCCTCAGACCCACAACAAGTGAATCAGGGAGTACATCTTCTGGTAGGTTTCTTTCGGGCCTTGTTCTGGCTGGCACAAATGAATATTTAGACTAAGAAATTAAGATAGAACTTCACTGTCTGAACAGATATTTTTAGGGTTTGTTATTGAGCATTGTGTTTGATCTACTAGGTAAGATGGTAAGATGGTAGGTAATTTATACACTCCGGTGGCTGGAATAAAAAGAGCACAGCAGGGTTTTTCTCTGTTAGAAACCTGGAAATACTCAACTTTGACACAGCACATTCATCCCCCCATAAAAGAGCATTCAGTGTGGCGACTCAGGTCTAAAAGGGCTGCCATTCTCACTCTGTGCCATTTGAAAGGTGGGCGATGGCACTCAGCACATTGCTCTCAGTTGTCACAGCATGTGGGGAAATTCAATAGTGTGTTCCTAAAAACTCTGAGCCTGTTTTTTTTTTTTTTTCTCTCTGCTCTTCTCTTCCCACCTCCCAACCATCCAGGGAGGTGGAGTGTTTGGCTCTGGCTGCCTGAAATGAATACAGGATGCTTCCCGACAGCTCTGTCAGGGGCGAGGACAGAAGAAAAACAAATTTTGCAGGGATTAGATTTTTGTTTGGGTTTCACAGCTTCAGTTTTCAGTCTATTTGTTTGCAAAGGGATAGAAGAAAGGTTGAGTCTATAGACACAGAGGCAGGTATGGATGTTACAACACTGTTGGAGGCAGCGTATTCCATTGACCTTTTGCACTCTTATGATGGATTCACATGGACCAAATCGTATCGTTTACAATGGTAGGTCGAGCTAGAGACAACTCACGGCGATATCACTATCTACCTGCTGATGTTTGGTCTGGACTTAGAATAAGCAATGTGGTCATTAAAACTTCCAAGGAAAGGCTTTCAGGCCAAATGGATCAATACGTCCTGCCTTTCAGACACCTCTTAAAAGATTTGATGTCTTACCTCACTTCATGTCAGTGGCTTCCTCTGAACTAATAATTTTCTAACTAGCAGAAGTAGATGTCTGCAGGGAGGTATATTGTCCTGGTTGAAGTGTATAATACTTCAGTTTTGTAGTTACTGTTGCAGTATAGGAGGGTCAGAAATGATTGAAGTCACATGCCATGAATGTGGATTACTCTAATACCCCCCAAACTGCAAGGCTGTGAGCGATTTAATCCCCCAGAAGCTAATCTTTCCAGGTATTCCAGAAATTCCCATGTCCCCTACTTTTAACATCAAACATTTGGTACTTCAGTAAAAGAAAAAAAAAAAAACTTCAGAATCCAATCTCTGAATATCAGATTAAAACTTTTTGTAGTTTTCACTTATTAGACTCTAGTTCTAACTGATCAGTACTGAATTTTTGTCTTTTTTGTTTGTAGGAGGAGCCTACTACTTGATATCGAGAAGTTTAGGTCCTGAATTCGGAGGGTCCATTGGTCTCATCTTCGCCTTTGCCAATGCTGTAGCAGTAGCCATGTATGTTGTAGGCTTTGCTGAAACGGTGGCGGAGCTTCTTGCGGTAAGAAGAGTTTATGTTTTCCTTTTTTTTTTTTTCCCGCCCAGAACACGGTCACAACGTCCTGTTGTTATCGTAAAAGTATACATAGACTCAGATTAGTCATATCGGCTATGCGAATGACGAGAGTGTACTCAAATGGTTTATGGGAGATAGAGTGTAGAGAGATAATTTGCGTTTGTAAACGTCATCTTGACACGGTCACTCAATTTCTCATTAAGGGAAAAAATTATTGTGACCTGTGTTCCTGACTATTCAATTTCTTTTTTGCCCTGAATGATATAACCTAACATAACATAGGCATGTGTGCTTAGTCTGGAGATGATTTTAGGTTTTTGTTAACAACTGCATGTTTTGGGTTCTTTTTTTGTCTAATGGATGTGCAACTGTCTTCCTTCAGTCAGTGGATGCCAGTATGCTTGACCAGACCAATGACGTTCGGATCATCGGAACCATCACAGTCATCCTGCTCCTGGGCATCTCAGTTGCTGGGATGGAGTGGGAGGCCAAGGTAATGTTTTTTTTTAGGGACAAAATGATAGGAATGAGGGAAGGTGCTTATTAGAGGTTGTCTGTGAAGGGCCTTCTAGGTGTGCAGTGTTTGCAGCAGCAGGACGTAGGATTGGCCTGTCATGGTGGCAAATATGAGTCATATCTTGCAGCAGTCAGCAGGTATTGGATGAGTCACAGTACTGTTTTTAACTTTGAAAAAGGAAAGAGCAGAGCAATATAACAAAGCTGGAACCATCAAACTAAATGGGAGGAAATTAGAGAAAACTGACTTATTTACTCGAGAGTGGTTTGCCTTTTAAGCTTAATATTAGTGATTAGACTGATGTATTTCTGCTCCTACGAGCACTGGATATTTTGGATATTTTAATGGATATAATGGATGTTTTGACCTTACAAAACAATTTGTTCTTAATTCCCACTAACGCAGTTTTCAATAAGATTTGTATGTACCAATACTGTTTGTTTTTTTGGGGTTTTTTGTGGAACTTTAAGAACAAATGTAAGAAAATTCTTTGGAAAATATTGGTGAGCCCCATTGGTGTATAGCACCCTTAACCACTTTTTCTTCTTTCCACCTGTAGGCCCAGATCTTCCTCCTTGTCATCTTGATCACTGCCATTTTCAACTACTTCATCGGCTCCTTTATCACTGTCGAGTCGAAAAAGGTCTATGGCTTCTATGGTTATGATGGTAAGACTCTTCACATTACTCAGAATTGGTGCAGCAAGGTCATTGCTGTTTCCACTATATCTGAAAAATTGACTCCATGTCACGTGAAGGTTAATCGGTAAATCTGGTCTTTTTCGCTCCCTGCCATTAGGTTCTATAATGTTGGAGAACTTGAGTCCGGACTTCCGAGGCGAAACGTTTTTCTCTGTGTTTTCCATCTTCTTCCCAGCTGCCACCGGTATTCTCGCTGGTGCTAATATCTCAGGAGATCTTGCGGTATGCTGCTGGCTTCCTGCCTCTCCTGACTTTTCACATTCCTCAATCAAACTTAGGGGCACGCAGTTAATCTATTATTGTATAGGTTTTTGTTTTGTCATATGTATGAGAGTTTTGTGATCTGATGACGTGGTCTGTGTTTTAGGATCCGCAAATGGCCATTCCAAAGGGAACTCTTCTTGCCATTTTAATTACTGGGGTGGTTTACATGGGTGTGGCCATCTCCACAGGTATGGGTGATGATGAAAAAATCTGACCTGTTTAAGTACCTCATTGCTGAATAGAAAGACAAAATGTCCAGGTTCACATATTTAGACATGTCAAATAGCATTGACCTTAGGTATAGCTTATGAAAAGTATTTAGACTTAGGGGGATAATGCAGTGGTATGCTGTTAACTGTTTGGAGTTCAGTTTTCTTTTTTCTTTTTTTTTACAATATTTGCTTCTCCCACTTCCCATATTTAACTCTATAGGAGCCTGCATTTCTCGTGATGCCCCAGGACCTAAAATCACTCTAAACACAACGGCGGGATTTGCCAACTGCACTGATTTCTCCTGCATGGACTTCTCTTACTGCAAACCCGCACCGGGGTCGAAGTCAGTCTGCAACTACGGTCTCCACAATGACTTCCAGGTGCGCTCTAAACTCTCTTTCAACACAACCAGTGCTATTTATTTAGCATGGGTTTCTTTTTTGACTCTATTAATGGATAGTGTCAATCAATGATTAGCCAATAGATTCATATCAAGCCCTAAATTACAGTAAATTAGGCACTAAATTTGGAAAAACCTGCTCACCAGCCTAACCTGTCTTTCCAAGGATATTACTTTGAGATTGAGTATGGATTGAGTATGGATTGAGTATCTGGTCCTTCTACAACCGGGCACTCGAAAGTAATCCAGGATCTTTGTTTTGGTGTTCTTGGCTGGCAGGTCATGTCTACCGTGTCTGGCTTCTCACCCCTCATCACAGCTGGCATCTTCTCAGCTACCCTCTCCTCTGCCCTGGCCTCTCTGGTCAGCGCTCCCAAAGTGTTTCAGGTAGATGCTGATTATTCAGGTTATTTATGAATGAATGAATGAATGAATGAATGGAGGAATTAATGACCTGTTCCTTCTGTCCTTCCAGTTAATCCTATTGTTTATACGTTACATTAATCTACTAAATCTGTTTATCTTTTTTTCAAATGTCATCTGCCATAACAGTATGAAAATGGGATTTGTTCACAGTTATTTCAATTTGTCTATCTTTATCACTAGGCTCTATGCAAAGACAATATTTACCCAGGAATTGGCTGGTTTGGCAAGGGCTTTGGCAAGAACAACGAGCCCCTGAGAGGCTACATTCTCACCTTCTTCATTGCTCTGGCCTTTATCCTCATTGGTATGTTGAAAGGGAAAAAAATAATATTGTGGAAAAACGATTCCCTTTTTAAAACATCACCATAGTGGGAAAAGATTTGGACTAGAGAGCGAAGTGAATGTAATTATGTAAATTGTTTGCAGTAATTTCCTGATTATTAATCAAGGTTAATGCAATGATTTTGCAAAATGCCTTCATCTGTGGGGTTAATACATGGGTGTTGCATTTATTTTCATCATTCTACTTGATTTGATGTGATTGTGATTCTTAGGTAATTTGTAGTAAACTGAGGTTAATACATAGGTGAGGTTAATACAATGTTTTTTTTTAGTTTGCATAAAACACTGACCTGAGGTTTATATATGGCACGGCTGATATTCAGGCAAGAAATTGCATGTTGGGCATAAAAGGCTGGTCGTTATGCTAGTGTCTAGTCAGGTATCAGGGCTTCTGAATGGAACTTGAGAATTTTTTGAGAAGCTGAATATAGTGAATTCCCAAGCGAAGCAATTAGGCAGAGTTACTACAGGGTGCCTGCTTCTGTTGTAAGTCCACTGTAAGTCATTCTGGATTAATTAAATATAATAGTATGTATGTAATAGATGGTAATAGATAATACTATGAGGACCAAAGACTGACTTCACACTGGTTCATTGTGGTGCACCAACATATAATTTAGATGCACCACAAGCTTTTTTTTCCTCCAATGCAGTGCAGTGCTAAGTGTCAGAGGGTCGGGGTCAGAGCAGACCCGAGGAAAAGTATGGAAATGTAGGAGAAGTCTTTGCAGAAGTCTGAGCCTAGACATTCTCGATGTAATCACTGGCGCGGTGGAGCAGAACAGAGCAAAAAGTGCCAAAGTGTTTTGTGTTTGTGACCGTGCAGGTTTTGCGTCCATGCAGTTTAAGAGAAGATAAGATAAGATAAAATGCACTTTATTGTCCCCTTAAGGAAAATTTGTCTTGGACTTCAATGCTGCTGCTGCTGCAATGCTGCTTACAATTTGTCAGGGAAATTACCACTGCAACCAGTGGATTGTTTGTTGGTTGCAGATTCACTCACATATTGGCTGCGCTCTGTAATGGGTAGTGTTAATGGTGCTCCTTTCTTGTTTCTATAGCGGAGTTGAACGCCATTGCTCCCATCATCTCCAACTTCTTCCTGGCCTCGTATGCCTTGATCAACTTCTCGGTGTTCCACGCTTCCCTCGCCAACTCCCCAGGTAAGACGAACTTCCCATTCCCAACCTCTTCCCCCCTCCCCCACCCCTCCTCTCTAAGAATGACCTCGAGCAACTTCGCCCTACTGTGGGTCCCCTCTTCCAGTCATAATGAGTCATAATCCTGTTTGACGACCTCCATTTTCAGCTTAGTCATGAATCGGTCATAGGACAGGATTTGCATTTGGCAGACTAGCTGAAGCATGTTTTTATTTTGTTACCTCTTCTAACTGGAGTGTGAAGAGCGTAAGGTTAAAAAGCGATGAACGAGAAACTCAGCCAAAGCCGAGTAGTGAGCATATGTCATCTGATATCTGACATTAGAACTTTCTCCTAATGTAGGAAAACATGTTTTTGTAGACTGCGGTTCCTATTGCCATTGTTTGAGATGTCACTAGGACTGACTGTGGCGAAGTGGCAGTATTATACAAATTTTTTTTTGAGATATTGGGAATAATTCAAGACAAGTAGTTTGGTGTGTGTGTGTGGTGTGTGTGTGTTTAAGAACATCATTTCATTTGGCATGGTGTAATTTGAATTGAGTTGTCCCTTCTCAAAGTATGTTTATTCACACAAACATCCCTTTTGAGTTGATGACTCATGTGTTGGTGTAGCACATCAGATATTTTCTATTACATACAAGCCTCATGGT